>JAGFMF010012255.1:315230-335866 GCA_019455555.1 Galemys pyrenaicus
CCCCGCTCTCTGTGGTGAATCCTCTCACCCCCCCACACCTCTGGCCTGTGCCCCAGTGCTTGTGTGCATAAATAAATAAATCTTTAAAAAAAAAAAAAACAAATTAAGTAAATCTTAAAAGTACTATGTAAATGGTGCTGATGAGATGGAAGAATAATCCCAAAAAGGAACACACGCTCATTCAAGTCTTACCCCAAGAAAAGGGGTGAGCCCAGAGCCCATGTCGGAGTGAGGATGACCTAAAATCTGGGTGCCAGCCTGTCTGCTCAGCAATCAGGCACGCTCCTGACCTGTCTTCCATGGAGTCCTCTCTTCTGTAAGGCGAGTTCCTTATTGTGATCTCCATGCGGTGGTCCCTCAGCTCCCCCTCCTCAAGGGAATCCCGTTTGGAATCCCGGTCATCAGACTAGGAAGCAAACAGAAAGTTAGCTGTTTTCTTCATAAGGTATTTTCAATGACAATCAAACCTTGCCAACGTTCAAAACCAAACTGTGACATGTACTTTTAATGAGCCAATATCATGAAAGGAACTTTTTAATCAAATCCCAGGACATGAAAATTATGACTCCCTGTAACACAGAACCTGAGAGAGATAAAACCAGCATGGATGACAGGAGACGTCAGCCCCTACACCAAGTATGTTAGTTGTTTGTGTGAATCAAAACGAAGCCTTGGAGAAGATTTTCTAGTCCAAATACTTTGACAGCTCACACAGCACTTACAGGTAAAGTGTCTGTTACCATCTTATCGAAAGAGGTACTTCCAACGCCCTTTATCAAACTACTATGGAGTCGCCCACAAGTGTTATTACTTAAACCAAGAACAATGTAGAACAGTCACTTAAACTCCTACTGTGCTAAAACTACTGCGATGACAAACACACTAAGAGCGAAATGACAAAAATTAGTTTAATTGCGTGAATGATTTTAAGTTCAAGATACTTCACTCTGCAGGTAGGTATGTCATCTAGATACAGCTTTAGTATGTTATCAACTTGTCTCCAACGTAAACTGAGTATTTCAATGCTTTTTGTTAATTTTTAGAATAGACTTTGGGCTCACCTGCGACATTTGGAAGTACAAAAGAACTTCACCGAAGAAGCGTTGTTCTAATGGAAAAATAGGGCAAAGAAATTAAATCTCCTTTAAGAAAACCACTTAATTAAAAAACATGGCTTACATTTTTTAAGCGTTTTATCTCTGCTTTCTCCTCCTGTTCCTTCCGTCGTTTCTTCTCCTGAAGAATTTCATCTAAAGTTTTGACTTTCCAAGAGTCCTTTTCATCACCCATTTGAGTCGACACTGCGCGGGGAGAGCGGTGGTCAGCGGGCGCCGGCCTCACCGCCCCGTGGGGTCTGCAGTCGGCGCCGCACCCGCGACCCCCGCGCTGGCCCAGCCCCGGCGGCGCCGCGCTCGCCGTCCTCAGCCCCAAGTCCGCGCGGGGCAGGGCGGGCCAAGGCGCGAGGGGGTCGCCGGCATCGGGGCCCCGAAGTCGCGGCGATCGCAGTCCGAGGGCACCCCGCCACGCCGCGCCCGTCCGCCCACCGCGACTCACCCCTGCGCCGCCGCCGCCGCCGGTCCCGGAGCCTAAAGAGAAACAGCGCCCGGCGCGCGCCAGGAGCGACGTCACTTCCTACTTCGCGCGCACTGATGACGCAATCCGGGATGCGTCTTTTCGCAGCTCGAGACACTGCCCGGCGCTTCACGTCATTTCTGAGCCGGAAGCTACAAATGACAGATGGCCGGAGAAGCGGCGGCCTGTGGGCCTGGACCCCTCTCAACGCTCCTAGCCCCGCCCCCGGCCCTCACGGCCCCGCCCGCCTCTCTTGGGGCCCGCCCCCCGACGGCCCCGCCCCTAACCACCCCTCGCCGCGCTCGCCGCGGGGCTCGGGCCCTCAGGACACCCTTTCGGTGGTGGCTTTCCCGCTGCCGACAGCCCCGCCCCGACACGTGGGTTTTCCAGGGAGCCCCCCACTCTGAGGCCAGCCCCGGCGGGGTCGGCTCTGCCGCGCGCGTGAGCTCAACTCCCCGGACTGCGAAGCGCGAGCTCCGCGGCGACCAGCGGACCGCGGCGGCCCTGGCACCTGCCGGCCCAGCTGGCGCGCGGCCCCGGGAAGGCCGACGCCCGAGAAGGCCGTGGCGAGCGCACCGTCCACGCGCTGCCCCGGAGTTGAGAACGTGGACGCGGAGCCGCGCTCGAAGGGGCGCAGGCACTCCCCGCAGCGCGCGCCGCCCCTCTGCAGCCAAGCTCTGCCGGGGCGCGGGCTGCGCAGGGCCGTGGCGGCAGGGAGCCGCCTCTCCAGGGGCTTGGGCAGTCGTCACCTGGGCCCGCGTCTAGACAGTGAGCACGGGTCAGCTGCGGCCTCCGTGCTGCCACAGCAGCGTGAGCCCACTGCCTGGCGGAGAGGTAGTTGGTGGAAGCCCCCGTGTAAGTACCGGGAGGTGAGAAAATGCCACCAGACACTTTACGGCGTGTTCTTAGTTCTCCAGTTCAGCAAGAAGCAAACTGGACTCGGCTCTGTCAGGCACAAGCGACGACAGGACCCTTGAGTGTCAGGACAGGGAGGCCAGCCTGACCGTGCTGGCTGCCCAGAGTCCACGGCCTCCTCCTGGGGCAGCGTCCAGCCGAGCGGCCACTTCCCTAAGGGCAGCAGCAGCAGGCAGGTCGCTGACACCAGCTTCCGAGCTCAACTGCGGTCACGCACTCGCATGGAGCCCAGGAGAGCCAGAAGGGACTTTTAGAGGTAAGAAGCAGAGGCCGCCGCCCGTCAGGAGCCAGAGCAGCTGGACACGGAGGCCTATGCGGCACCTGCGGATGAACGTGGGGCGATGGCAAGGGACAGACTGGCCAGGGCATCATCACTCAGCTGCCCCATCCGGACGGGCAGCCTCAGGGCTCGGAGGCCATTGCCCTGCAGACCCCACAGACCGGGTTGTGGCCACACAGGTGGCAGCACGGGCCCTGCGGTCCTCAAGCCCCGCTCGCTTTGCTGTGGAGTGTGTGTCCCATCCTCAGCACAGGCTCCCTAGAAAGTGCCTGCAAC
The DNA here is from genome assembly GCA_019455555.1 of Galemys pyrenaicus. Lineage (NCBI taxonomy): Eukaryota > Metazoa > Chordata > Mammalia > Eulipotyphla > Talpidae > Galemys > Galemys pyrenaicus. The sequence goes on from JAGFMF010012255.1 coordinate 318,274, forward strand.
TAGGAGGCCTGGGCAGAGGTGGGCATGATGCCAGCCATCCAGGCGGGGGAGCGGGGCAGTGCTGTGGCCCCCACCCAGGACCCTGAAGTCTCAAAACCAGTTTTGCACAGAATTGCGTCATTTAGTAATAACGGGAACATTAGTTTTGTTTCTGGTCCAAAACCTTAGAAAACTGAAACTGTCCAAAGCCACTGTGGGGCTCAGGGTCCTGTGGAAGTGTCCACCTTGAGCAGCCGCAGATGTGGGAGTCCCTCTGGTTCTCACAGCCAGCCAGACGCCCACCACGTGTGACTCCCAGGTTTGGGCCTGGCAGAGCAGGAATGAGGCAGGGACAGTACAGTAGCGGGGCCTGGGGCCGCAGCAAGAGCACAGGGTCAAGACCCCGGGTGGTCAGCCTCCTGGTGAGCCTCAGGCACAACCATCTGGGCGTGACCACGGCTCCCGGTGCCTGACAGGCCAAGCCCCCTGTGAGGGCCACTCTTCTGCTGTCTAGTTGACAGACTGACGAGCCCAGCAAACCAAAGGAGTGGGCAGTCAAGCTGGACAGCAAGGAAGGCGGCCTCAGCTGGCTGGGCCAGAGCTGCTTCTCTAGTGGTCCACTCAGTCTGCAGGCGGCTGCTGCCGGTCAGGCTACGTCCTGGCCCCAGACGACAGCTTGAGGTGGCGAGGCCAGTGGACGGGGTGGACAGTCTGTCAGGGGAGTGAGCCTCGAATCCCTGTCCAGCGTGAGCTGAGGACAGGAGCGAGGAGATGGGAGCCTTGACCCAACAGGGGACACCACCCTTTTCCGGTGTGGCAGGGGGCACCAGCCCAGCAGGCAGAGGGTGTGGGCGCTTCCGCCTGCTCCTCCGGAAGATGCGCCGCCTCCTGCAGCTCTCGCTCCCGGCCGCGCGAAGCCCCAACCCACTGAAGGTGGCAGGACACACCCCGGGGACCTGTGGCTCCAGGCCAGAAAGCGCGCAAGGGCCTTGCCCGAACCCGGCCAGGGGCGCCCCAGGTGGGCCAGTGCTGGCAGGGGGCAGGGGGAGGGCGCGTGGACCCCTTGCCAGGGGCCCTGTTTGCAGCTGCCGGCCCCTGACCAGGAGGGGCTGGGTGCAGCATGGGGCCTTGGCGGCAGGTGGGGGAGTGGCCCATCCCCAAGTGAGAGGCGTTGCCAGAAGCAGGTCCCTGGTGGGGCTCAGGCCAGGCCTCCCCTTGACCTTCCCAGGGCAGTGCTCGTGGCCTCAGGAAGCGGCCACCTGGGGCCCCTAACCTGAGCCTCCCCTGGGTTTGAGGGGCCCTGGGACGGAGCAGGAAGGCCTGCCGGCCTGCGCTCCAGCTGCCTGTTCAGAGGTGTGGTCGGGGGCCTCTGGAGGACAGGGGCTCCTGGTGGCCCTCTGGCGCCGAGCTGGCTGAGGCCAGGCTCTGCATGGCCTCCCGCTGGCGCTGCTTGGCCTTGTTGTAGAGCAGGACACCGGCAGTGACCAGGACGGTGCCGACGGCTGACAGGCTGGTGACTCTGTTGCCGAAGATGATGACGCTGAGCCAGATGGACAGGGCGTGCTTCACAGTGCTGGCCACGCTGCAGAGGGGCAGGGTCACGGCTGCACATCTGGCCACTGCCCCGGCCAGTACACGCCGCCCTGGTGGCCGGCAGGGGGCTCACAGGGCTCACTGCCAGCTTCCTGCCCGTCCTGCCCCCCTCCTGGACGGTGGGAACGTGTCCCGGCACCTGCTCCCACTGGGGCCCTGCTGCCGCTTCCCCAACCGGTGAGCCTACAGTGACGGACGCGCTGTGACGCTGCCCCTACGCGCCCCAGCCCGAGACCACAGCGCGGGGCGGTGGCTCTGGTGTGGGGACCACCGTGGGGTCGCAGCTCCTCCGCGGCGTGTCCCTGCGCTGGCGTCACGGATCGCGTAAAGCCCACTTTTTGTCCTTTCTGCATCTTCCAAACTCTCCGTAACGACTAAGTATTGTTTGAAGAGGAATAAAGCCAAAGAGGAACTTCTAAGAGAACTCGGCTTTTTGGTTCCTTTTCTCACCTGTTACCAACAGAGGCTGAATAGGGTCTGGGGCCTCGGCGCCCCACATCCGCCCAGCTGCTCTGTGGCGGGGCTAGGCGGCGGCCGGCGACGCGCTTAGGACAGTGGGCGCAAGTGAGGAGAGGCCAGCGCCCACGCGCCCGCACGGGACAGGCAGGAGGCCGGAGCACACGGCCGCGCAGGCGGGGCTCACCTGAAGGTCACTGGGGAGATCTTGCCCATGAGGGCGTAGGCTGTGACGCTCTGCAGGTGGAACAGCACGCCGTCCGCCAGCAGCAGCAGCACCACGTCCTGGCTGTAGCGGAAGCTCCGTCCGCTCCTACCGATCACAGGCAGGTCCTGGGGCACAGAGCAACCGTCCGCTGGCACTGGGCTGGACTGAAAGGGCCAGGCCGGCACTGGCCACTGCCCACCGCACACTCCTCTGGGAGGCCCCACCAGCCACTGCGGCCCGAGATGCAGAGCCATGGTCGGGCCCCGTGCACGGCTGCTGGGAGCTAGAACTGCAGCGCCAGCCGAGGAAAGGGCCGGGGTGACCCAGACCCCGGCCCCCACTTCTGGGTGCGCCCCAAGAACGGACCACACTCGAGCAGTTCTCACGCCCGGGTCACAGCAGCTGACGCTCAGTCACCAGAATGTGGCAGCTGTCCAGGAGCCCGCGGAGCCCGGCACTGCGAGGTGGACCCCAGGGTGGGGGACACCTTCGCCCACGGCCCCTGGCGCCATCACCTCCACGGGGCGGGAAGGGGCACAGGAGCCAGGAGACATGGCCCCGTGCTTGCCGCCATGGGAGCGCGGGAAGCGGCAGGAGGGTCCTGCACGGCACCAGGAGCAGTGCTGCACCAGCTGGAGCTCGGTCAGGCCGCCCACCCGGCCGCAGCGCCTGGGCCCCACTGGCTCTGGGCTGTGTCCTCACAACGCCCACCCGCAGGCCACCTGCTCCCAGTGCTTGGGACCCAGCTCGGCCACGCAGACCCCGGGGAGCAGCTCCCGGAGTCCGGGGGGCAGCCGCCATGCGGCTGCCCCTTCTGGTGAGCGAGGAGCAGCCAGAGGCACCTCGAGCGCTGTGGCCCGCCTGTGACCTCCGTGCGGCCGCGGCGCTTCCACGGGACTGGACGCAGGTAGGGACACTCACCACGAAGAAGACCCAGGCGGGGACCAGCATGGCCACGGCCGAGGCGCTGGTGTAGAACTGCAGCTCCACCGCCCTGCAGGACAGACGTGTGAGCTCCACCCCGCCCGCCGACACGAGTCCCAGGCGAGTGCGTGACAGGGGTGCCCACGCCGGCCGCAGGCCCGGGACCGGGCCGAGGGAAGGGCCACCTCCTCCCCTCCTGGGAGGAAACCTGGACAGGTCCCCGGGGCAAGCCAGGCAGGGCCAGGACTCACGAGAACCTGTACTTGTCCCCGCTGAGCAGCTTCTTGGAGAAGACGTTCTGCAGGCTGAACAGAGGAGAGCGTCACGCGCCGACCGGCCTGCACCCCCTCCCAGGGCGGAGCCGGGTAGCCAAGAGCTGGGGCGCCGGGGACCCAACGCCCCTGCTGTGCACACCCCACCCCGGGGGGCCCACTGGGTGTCCGCCCCAGTGGAGGCCAGCAGAGGGGCGGGGCCGGCATTCGGACAGCCCCAGTGAGCGCAGGCGTCCTGTAGGACGCCGCCTGCTGCAGAGGCCCCGCCATTAGGAAGCTTGGCTCCGCTTCCCGCCAGTGCTTCGCCAGGGCCCCAGGGACTCTGCCGGAGACGCTGTGACCCCGCTCACTGGAGACGCTGCTTGCCAGGAGCCGAGGCCCCCCCAGGCAGCCATGGCAAGGCAGCAGCGGCGGCAGCGTAGGGAGCGAGCAGGTGCCGGGGCCGGTGGTCTCCTCACACGCCGGGGCCGCCCCTGCGACCAGAGACCAGTGCCCACCGGGCCGCTCCCGCTGCTCCCTGCAGAGTGCAGCCCGCCCCCGTGCGCTCCCACACAGGCCTGCGGGGTGCAGCCGCCCTGGCGTCGGTCGGGTCAGGAGGGCGCAGGTCACGGGCTCGGCCTCGCTCAGCTGTGCCACTCACCAGTCCATGATGTTGGTGGACAAGGCCGCGGAGAAGCCCAGCACGTTGAAGCTCGTCTCGGTGGCCGTGCACAGCGCCAGCCCGCCCATGACGGGGAGCAGGGACAGGTGCACCAGCAAGCCTGGGGGCACACTACAGCAGCTCAGGCTCGGCAGGGGCGCCTCCCGCCCAGCCGCAGGCCCCCCGGGCGCTGAGGGGCCCGCCCGTGCCCCCAGGGCAGCAGACCGGACGTGGCAGGACAGCAGGCCGCTGGGGCTCACCAGTGTACTCCCCCAGGATCATCCGGGACATGATCACCGTGAAGATGGGGGCGGAGCTCTTCACAGTCTCGGCAAACGACACGGCCACGTTCTTCAGGCTGACCAGGCCCAGGACGACGGTGGCGAACCTGGGGGCGGCAACAGCCAGGGTGAGTGCCCGGCCAGCCAGTAGCTACAGGTGGGACCCTAGGGGGCGCCAGGCCCACCCCGCACTGAGGGGTTCTGTGCTGCTCTGGAAAGGGCCTGACCGAGGGCCCCCAGGCCCAGCAGGTTCCCCGCTCCCCAGAGATGCTGAGGCCGGCGCTGACCTCATGAGCCCCACAAACAGCATGGTCGTGACGAAGTTGGGCGGGTACGAGAGCCGGAGCTTGTGCTGGTGCAGACAGCATGGGACGAAGATCTTCACACAGCCGATGAGCGTGGTGGACAGCATCTGCACTGCCCCTGGGGAAGCGCCGGGTGGCGTCACTGCCCAGCCTGGCCGCTGCTCCTGCCCTGGCTGAGGGCGCCCACCCGCTGACCCGGGAAGGGGAGGCGCAGCTCTGGGTGGAGGTCCTGCCCCGCCCCGCCCCGCCGGCCGCGGCCCTCACCCAGCATGCTGGGCTCCCCCTCCAGCAGGGACAGGATGTACTTGTTGAGGAAGAGGGTGCAGAAGCTGAAGAAAAACCACAGGGTGAGGTAGAGCAGCGCCCGGGAGCTCCACACGCCCAGGTCCGACTCGATGACCGTGGTCTCGCTGATGGTGACGGCCAGCACGCTCTCCTCCGGAGGGCACTCAGCCCGGGCCGCAGCCGGCCTCTCGCTGTGGTGGCAGCAGAGCGAGGCCCAGCCCAGCGGCAGCTTCCCCCGGGGCTTCTCCTCAGGGCCGGGGGCTGGTGGCACCGACATGCTGAGGCCACACCCAAGACGTCGTCTTCACCCCAGGAGGGGCCGCATGGGCCCCGCCACGCCCAGGCCAGGGCAGGGGAGGCACCGGGCACAGGCTGGAGGGCGAGAGGAGAACACGGGACCGTGTGGGCACCTCGCGTCCTCGGAGGTCGCAGTGGCCACTAAAATAAAATGCCAACGTAGTGGCCGAGGGCCGTGTACTGCTGGCCTGGCCCTGGCTCCCACCCCCCCACCATCCTCTGGATCTCTGGTTTTCCTCACTTGGGACCCCTCTGGACGCAGGACCTTCTCAGGCCAGGCCCGCAGGACTCGCCTTCTGGGGCCTCTGGCCAGGCTGGGACACAGCCTGCCAGGCCTCGCAGCCACCAGCAGGAGCGAGGCGCCCAGAGACACCCCCTCAGAGGTGCAAAGAGCAAAGGTCAGAGAGCTGGGAGGCCGCGGGGGCAGGGAGGGAGGCAGGCAAGTGCCTGGTGGCGGTGCCTGCTGACCCCACACGGCAGTGTGCCCCTGCAGGTGGCTGCTCGACGCCCTCAGCCCCAGCCAGCCGCGGGCCCCTTCTCTCACCCCTCCCTGGCGCTGCTCCCACCGGCACCAGAGCCAGCCAGCAGGGCCGAGGAACATCAGGGAAGGCAAAGCGTTTTGGCGCCTCCTCTCAGAAGTGGCCTCCCTTCAGCCTCGCTGTGGCGAGTGCTGGGTCCAAGCGCTGCCAGACGAGCAGCTGCACTTGCCGCAGGTTTCTGACCACGAGGCTGACTACCGGCAGCGGGGCCCGCTGGCCACGCCGCCCACCTCAGGGAGCTGCTTGGGACCTCTGGCCCCGCTAGAGCCGAGCCGGGGCAGCCGCCTGCCTAGCTGAGCCGGAGTGCAGGAGGCGGCGGCAGCGGGGCTGGTGCGGGAGGCACGGCCGACGCACGCACACAGCACCCACGGACAGCAGACCAGTGGGGCACGGGCAGTCGCCCAGGTTCAGACCCAGACGCCCCTCCAGGCACGACAGGCCCTGGGCGTCGCGCTGGGCTGGGCGCCCACCCCGAGCTCTGGGGCGCTGCTCACCAAGGCCGACGTACTGGCTACCGGCACGCTGCCTCTGCGGGGTTCCCGCCGCGGCTTGCACCATCTCCAGCAGGAGCAGTTCTTGTTCTGCAAAAGACTGAAGGTCAGCCGCCCGAACTGACACGGCAAAATGGACTTTTACCAGCCAACCACATCCGGGGCCCCCGGATGTGCAGCTAGCTACAGGGCCCCCAGAACACGGGCTGCACCCCGGTCCTGGAGAATAGTCTGAAACACCCCTATCTGCTTACAGCACAAAAGACAGCTGGCAGGATGCAGAGGTCTGCGTCTCAGACCCCCAGGTGAGGGCCACCGCCCCGGTCAGGAGTCCTGGCTGTGGGACAGGCTGTCAGACTCGCCCAAACATGTACCCAAGGCCTGGGTACTCACCCCCAGTCGCCCCGACGCGCCCCTCGCAGATGCGCAGTGCATGGCACCCACCACAGGCATCAGCTTGTGCAGACCGCCCTGGGGCCAGCCTCACCCTTCCTCCAGGGCTGCCTGTCCTGTCCCAGGCTGGGGCAGTCCTGCGAGCTTGGTCTAACAGGTCAGGCCCTGCGAGGAACCCCGTGCCCACTGGCCAGCTCTGGGAGGCGGGATCCCAGAGGCACCGGGTCTGCGGCTGCTCTCCCTCCGCTGTCTGTCTACACTGCAGACGACTCGTGCAAACACCCCCTGCTCAGGCTAGACGCGCCTCCTCCCGCTTCGGGACGGCACAGGCTCGAACGCTGCTGGTGGCGCCCCTGGCGCCCCGTCAGCACAAGGTCCTAGGGGCTCCGCGAAGCCGCTGCCCCTGGGACGCGCTTTCTCGCAGCAGGAGCGCGCGTGGGGGGTCGCAGCGCGCGCCCGGCCCGGCGAGCGCACGAGCGGCTCCGCGAAGGCCGGCGGAAGCGCAGCTCCGGGCGGGCTGGCCGGGTCCCGCGCCAGTCCGGGGCCGGGCCGCGCGCGCAGGTGCCGGACGCGGGGCCAGCGCTCCGCGGGCCGGCGGAGACGCGACGCGCGCAGAGAAGGCGGCGGCGGCCGCGCCCGCCCGGCGGCTGCCCCGGCGAGCCGACCCGGTCCGCGGCCTCAGCCAGCGCGGAAACCGGCGCGCGCGGGGAGCTGCCGCGCGCGGACCCCGCCCGCGAGCCGGGAGCCCGGCCTGCGGCGGGCGGCGGGCGGCGGCTCACCGGGGGGCGGCCATGGTCCTCCCGCCGCTGCGCTCGCGCGGGGCGGGGCAGCCGCGGCCGAGCGCCGCCGCCGGCCGGAAGTGACGCGCCGGAAGCGCGGCGGCTCCCTGCGCCGCGGCCGCGCCGCTCCTCCGCGCCGGCGGCGGCGTGTCCCAGGCGGCCGGCTCTGCTGGGCGGGGGCCCTCCCGTCCGCGAGCCCCGGCGGCCGCCGCCCGAACTGGTGTCAAGGCCCTGACGGGCCTGCGTCAGAGAGGCGGGCGCGGGACGGTAGCCGTCCGAGGGCACGCCCGCCGGCTCCGATTGGCCGGCGTCGGAAGCCACGCCCGGGGGCGGGGCGCGCACCTGCGCTCACCTGGGGCACCTGCGAGGCGGCGGAGGGCGGGTCTTTCCGGCCCCGCGGGTGCCCCGCCTCGCTCCCCGCCCGCGCGCTTCCCCTGCCCTCCAGACTTTGCCCCGGTTGCGTTTGCAGCTCAGGTTGCCGGCCAAGGGGCAGCGCCGCCCGCCGGAGCAGGAGCGGGCAGAGCCTCGTGCTCTCCGTGGTTTGCTTGGCCGACGCCGCTCCACCCACTTCGTGAGCCTGTGGCGGGTCGCGCCTCTGCGTGCTCCCACCTGCCGCGCGTCCCTGGGCTTTGCTCTTCCCTACAGCATTCAAACAGCTTCTTGGGGCCTCCCTGGCGGCGCAGTGGGCTGAGCACCGCGCTATGAAGCAAAGTGCAGCCCCTGCAGCACGAGTTCGATCCCTGCCAGTGGCCAGGGAGGGGACCCACGTGGCGCGGCAGACCTCTCCTGCCTCCGCTGCTGCCCTCGGCGTGTGTTTCAGTCCGTCTGCCTGTTCTGCTCCCCGCTCTGTCTGCTGAATCCTCTCACCTCCCGCGACTCTGGCCTGCACCCCAGCTCTTGTGTGCATAATTATTTAGGAAAAAAAAAAAAAAGAAACAGCTTCTTCCAGCTTCCAAGCTGTCCTTCCTTTTGGGATTTGTTTTTTCACTTTGTCTAAAAATAGGACATCTCAGTGCTGTGTCCTGAGCCTGGCCAGCAGGGCTTTCTGGGAGTGTCCAGAGGGGCTGGGCCAGGGGCCTGTAGGGCGCGCCCCAGCTCTGGTCAGTTACCTGGGCCTGAACGTGCCAACTGCTGAAAGGAGCGAAAGTGGATCGGTGCTGCCTCGCATGGGTCAGGGCACGGACAGCCACCACCGCCCCGGGTGCTGTGCAGCAGGGGCTGTGAGCCCGCAGTGTCCACTCCCCGAGACACGCAGTGACCGCTGGTGCTTGCCACGAGGGGTTTGTAGCCAAATACGTTCAAGAGCAAACATGTAAGCCCTCTCAGGCGCTTAGCAGCGAGATCGTTCTCACCTTCCAGTTGGGGTGACAGCCTGAACACTCCCCTCCAGGGCAGAGTCCTCTGGGCACCTTTGCAGCTTGGAGCCAGCTCCATCTGTGTCTGCTGACTCCTGGAAATGCTCTTTTCAGCTTCTTCCTTTGACTGACACCACAAAGTAGAACTTTGGGGTGGAAGACATACCCCCTGTGCTCTACAGGGGGCTGAGACTCAGCTCATCTGCAGGAAACACCCGGGCACAGGAAGACAGGCTCCTCCCGCCCACAAGCCAGCCTGGGCAAGGCTGCCTGTGGGAGCAGAATGCCCGGCCCCACTCCTCCTGCCCCCAGCCCCGGCCTGAGCTCGGGTGTGGCCTTGCTGCAGAGGCCGAGGTGCCCGGAGCAGGCAGGCCGGGGGGTCTGGAGGCCCCACCCAACCGCTCAGCATGCCCTGGTCACCAGCCGCAGACAGAGCTGCCACTCAAGCCAAAGCTTAAAACAATCTGTTTATTGAAAGGATCTGAAAATAGTGATGTTTTCAACATTTAACAAGTTTTCAAGATATTAACAATATGAAACATTAAGAATTTACTTCAAAAAGCTGTCTTCTGGGTCACCCCACCGTCACGCTGCCCCAGGGCCTGCAGCACTGCTGAGCCTCCCGGGGTGACCAGGAGTCCCAACACGTCTGAGCACTGTTTTGGCCGGGGACCGGTGAGTACCGGGCTGGGCCCTCAGGCACCGTCCCTCCGGGGGCCGGCCCGCCGTGGCTGCTGCACACCCCCAGAAGGCGCAGGCACCCCACACGCCTGCCTGGGCTGGGAGCAGGGACAGGCCCCGCCCAGGGGCAGCCCCCTGTACCCTCCCCCAAGTCTGCAAAGTGTGTACAATAAAATCTGTACGTAAGCACTTCAGAAAGTTTAAAAGAATCTCTAAAAAGTATACACAGAATCTAAAATACCTTCCAGGGCGTGAGGAATGTGAGTGGCCGTGACCCAGCCTGGCATGGCCGGCCCCCACGGGCGCGTCTGCCGGCGTCAGGGGAGGGGTGGGGAGGGGGAGCCGCGAGGAGGATTCTGGCTACGAGACGTGCATCTTCACACCGAGGACAGGCGCGCCCGCGCCGATGCCCTGGACCCGGGCCGCCAACACCAGGCCCCGAGGGGGCCCTTGGCTGCAGCTCGGCCCACAGTGCCCGCCCACACGCCAGACGCAGGTGGGCCAGGGCCGACCTGCGGGTCAGGCCACTCAGGCTGGTCCCGCAGCTGTAGACACCGCGCCCCGTGGCCAGCTGGGCAGGGCGGCCAGCCTGCCTAGCCCTCTTCCCCACCGCCGGCTGCCCCGCCGCCCTCCTCCTCCTCTGGGAAGGGGGCCTGCCGGCGGCGCACGTTCCAGTGCAGGCACTGGGCCAGACTCTCGAACCAGTCGCTCACGGGCTCGTGGACGCAGAGGGAGGGCAGCGGGTAGCAGGAGGTGGTGATGCTGATACTGGGGACAGACAGGAGCTCAGCCCCAGCACCCCAGCCCCGCCCAGCACCCCACCCCGGCCCGCCCGGCTGCCCCAGGCACACACCTGTCCCCGTGGCGGATCTCCTGCCGCTTCCGGCCGTCGAAGGACACCCAGGCCGTGTTCCTCGCCTCCGGCGACAGTGTGATCTGCGGGCGCCAGGGTATGTTGGTCCCAACTTGGCCCTCAGGTCCACTGCCGACCCCCAAGTCCTCTTCCTGGAGGGCAGGCTGGCGGCAGAGGCACCTCAGACCCACCTGAGGCGGCGGCTCAGTGCCGGCTGCTCCTGGCTGGCCTGGCCGGGTCCCACCCACAGAGCCCCGGGAACCAGGCAGGCCGGGCCCTGCCGCCTCTGCCACAGCCCGCGCCGGCCCGGGGCCTGGTCGCTACCGCCCAGAGGCGCGGCTGGACTCTGACCTGCAACTCCACACCGGCGGGGACCACGATGGGCCGGAAGGACAGCGAGTGCGGGCAGATGGGCGTGATCATGATGGCCGGCACGTTGGGGTGGATCATGGAGGCCCCGGCCGCAGCCGCGTAGGCCGTGCTGCCCGTGGGGGTGGACACAATCACGCCTGTGGGCGGCAGGGGTCAGCCTCCAGCCCTGCCACGAACCCAGGGCCGGCCAGCTAGACACCACCTACCGTCGCCCTGCACGGTGGTTATGAGGTGCCCGTCCAGGTAGACATCCACGTTGGACAGGTAGGAGGAGGGGCCCCTGTCGATCACCACCTCGTTGAGGACCTGAGGACGAGGTGGCGGGCGGGGCTCAGCGGCGCCTCGGGGGCCCGCCCCCAGGCCTGGCAGGAGAACGGGGCGCACCTGGTACTGCATGACCTGCTTCCCGAGCTCGGCGTCCAGGCCGGCCGCCGGGGCCCCGTTCTCGCGGATGCCGTTGGGGACGGCCGCCTTCCTCCCGCGTAGCTCCTTCACCACCCGCACCTTCAGCCGGCTCCGGAGGACGACGGCCGCGTTCCCTGGGGCGCCAGGGTCAGCAGGCGGGGCCGCCACGGGCACAGCCCCCAGCCGAGCGGCTCCCCTGCCCTCCATGACGCCGAGCAGTCCACGCACCCGCGGCAGCTCCGCGCGCAGAGCGGCTGCCTGGGCCAGAGCTGGGTGGCCTGCGGGTGCTCCCCGCCCCAACCCGTCAGGCGGCACAAGCTGCGCCCAGAGCCGCTCGGCTCCGGGCCCGACTCACCCTGTATCACCTGTGCGACTTGGGACCGGAAGCTCTCGAAGCCAAAGGGCGTGAGGAAGCCCAGAGAGCCCAGGTGGAAGGCCATGACCGGCGGCACGCTGCCCTGCGGGCGAGGGCAGCGCTCAGGCGGCCGGCGGTCCCCCCAGGCGGGCGGGGCCTGCCCCCAGAGCTGGCCAGGAACCCCGGGCAGCCGGGGCTGCAGGTCCTGGGGAGGCAGAAGGACCCCGCGGGGCCTGGGGGCAGGGCGGCCGCCGACAGGTGGCAGCAGGGCCCGGGCGGGCAGGAGGCCCCCTGCACGGCTCCCCTGAGCCCAGGCCAGCCTGGGCCTGCACCTCAGCCACCCCGCGGGGGCCCACACGGTCACGGCCTGGCCAGGGTGCCCCGCCGCGGCCTGCCCCAGAAGCCACCCCGCGGAGAGGGCAAGCGAAGGGCAGCCGGGCGCAGAGCAGACCCACCTGGAACAGGGAGGAGGCATAGAGCAGCGTGCCGTCCCCCCCGAGGCAGATGATGAGGTCGATCCGGTCCGAGATGTCGTCATAGTCTGTGGGCAAAAGGCGCGGCCGTGACCCCAGAGACAGCAGCGCGGGGGCAGGGCGAGCCCAGGGCCCAGACCGGCGCAGAGGCTCGTTTGGAGGCCCCAGGCTGGACACACCTTCCCTGAAGGTGCAGAACTTCTTCTTCACGGGCCCGAAGTCGGCGTCACTCACGACGGCCGGGTCCTCCAGCACCTTCCTCTCAACGTACACGACCATGTGCGCCTCCTGCGAGAAGCGCATCAGCCCCGCCCGCCGCCCGCGGGCCGCCCGCCCCCGCCCGCCCTTGCCGCACCTCCATCAGGTACTCGCACAGCTCCTTGAAGGGCTGCAGCAGGCTGGCGTCCCGGATCTTCTTGATGACCAGCACGCTCTTCGGGGACTTGTTCCATGTGAGCCGCTGGCTCGCAGGGTCCTGGATGTGCCTGGGGGGAGGCAGCCTCAGGCAGGCCGCTGCCCACTCGGGGTCTGGACCCTGGCCGAGGCGCCATGGAGACCCAGCTGCCCGCGGCGTAAGGCTCCCGTGGGGGTCCTGCTTGGGACCCCCGCCCCAGGCGAGCGCCGTCCTGGCCACGGGGCCGGGGGCCGCAACCCTCGTGCGAGCAACAGCCGGCGGGCGGGTCCTGACTGAGCCACACACTTGGGGTGCGCCGGCCACTCGGTACAGGCCCGACGCGGACACCGCTCAGGTGACAGTCCACGAAAACAGGGAGCCAGAGGGGCCCACCCAAGGGCACTCACTCGGCCCCGCAGCGGGGCCTGGCGAGGGGCAGCCAGCCCAGCGGGCTGTGGGCAGCAGTCTGCCCAGCTGTGGGCCGCGGTGGGCCCTGCCCTCCACGTCAGCACCCAGGGCCACGCCCTGAGGACTGAGAGCCCCAGCTCAGGGCCATCAGGAGAGGGAGCCCACCTATGCGAGCGTCCGATGCCCGACCGGCCTGCTGGCGCAGAACGACCATCGCCCGTGCAGGCGCTGGGGCACACGAGCAGCCTGACCGCAGGCCCAGGCACCCCCCACCCCCCACGCGAGAGCGAAGGGAGGCTCGCAGGCCGTCCCGAGAGGCATCCGGGGCAGACGCGCCCCCTCTGCGCCCACTGGCCACAAGAAAGGTCCAGGGCAGGGTGGGCGCAGAGGCAGCCCTGTGTGGCAGGCCCGTGGCGGGGGCCCAGGCCCGCCTCGGGGCCCCAGGACCAGAGCCCACGGGCCGCGGAAGAGCCGCACAGGCTGCAGAACCGGTCGGCACAGCCAACAGGAGGCCTCACGTGGCTACTCTGCTTGGCCGTGGGCCTGGGAGGCGGCGGACGGCTGAGTCAGTGGACATTTGGTCTGGGAGGCAGAACTCAAGGCCGGCTCCGTGAGGCCCGCCCTCCCGTGGGGAGTGGGCTCTGCCCGGGCAGGCGCAGCGGCTGCGGGATGCTCGGCCTGGACCGAGACTGCAGGTGCAGGCCGGGCAGCTCCACACGCTTCGGCCCGAGCCAGCACACACCTCGGGCGTGGGGACAGGCCACGACGCCCATGCACCGGTCATCAGAACCCCACGCCTTACTTCTGAAGTTCCTGGGGAAACGAGGTCAGAGCCCACAAAGTCCTGTCTGCTAAGGGGTGGGGAGCATGGCGGGGATGCCTCCTGGCCCGGCACCCTGGGGTGCAGGCAGCTGGGAGCTCTGCAGCCACCGGCCTACTCCCTCCAGGCCACCCCAGCCGGCACGGAGCAGCCCGAGGCAGCCGGCCCCTCCAAGGCCAGCAGAGCCACGCCAGCCACAGGGTGCGGCCACGGGCCCTGCTGCTTCTCTCCAGAGACTTCGTCGGAGGAACCGTGGGAGGGGCCTGAGCCCCAGGCCTGCGCCTCCCGGCCCGCCAGGCGCCTACACTCACATGATGGTCTGGGGGTTCTGCAGCACACAGGCCTTTGGTCCAAAGGTGGTCACCGGGCAGGGTCCGTGCAGAGAGCGGGTCCTCCTGTGGGCAAGGGCGGGTTCAGCGCAGGGCACGCACTGGGGGCCCGGCCACTCAGCACATTTTAACCCCAATGGCAGCAGCTCGGCGGCGCCCACGCCCACGGCAGCCCCAGAAGACCACTCTGTGGGTGACAAGTGGTTGCTGTGCCCGGTGGTGGCAGCACACAGGCCCACGCAATCCCCACAGAAGCCCCCAGGCCAGGCAGGCACAGGCCCCGCCCCTCAAGGCCGCAGCCCCTGGCCCACACAGCCTGCCCCTGTGAGCGGGTTTGGGGTCAACATGCAGCATCGAGACCCAGAGCCTGGACTTGCACCCAGCAGGATGGCCATGCAGGGACCACCCAGAAGGCCGGCCGGCCCCGGCAACAGGCGTCTGCAGAGGACAGTGCCCAGGGACCCACGGGCCCTTCTCACGAAGCAGCAGCAGCTGCCCTGGCCGCCCGCGTGGACGGGGCAGGCAGACACGTTCTCAGCGCCGGCCGAGGGGCCGAGCCCCTGGGGAGCTGCCTCCAGGGAAGTGTGGCCACGGCCCTTCCTTGGGCACAGGCTGCTGCTCTCCCGGGAGTGTCTCCTGCCTCCCGCCGGACGGCCCGTCCCCGCCATGGGTCAACGTCTGGCCCGCTGGGAGGCGACCGCCAGGACAGCGGCCCCAAGCCGCCCACACGGGACGAGACTTTGGCCCCGCAGCGCCCGCCCCCAAGCAGGCCCGCTCCCCTGGCCGAGCACCGCACACCTCACCCACAGTCCCCGCAGCCAGACGGACGCCAGCCTCAGCGGGCATGCCGGCTCTGGCCGCCCCACACCAGCCGGGCCCTGGAGTCCGTGTGGCCTGAGGAGCCTCCCTGGCCACCCGCACGGTCGGCTGCGGCCCGGGCACTTGCGCAAGAGCACTGGCTGCCGGCTGGAGGCGCAGGCGGTGCTTGCCCAATGGCCCTGGCTGCCAGGCCCTCAAGGCCCCACCTGCGTGACCCGCTGACCAGCACCTGAACCACCGCCCGTGCCTGTGTCAACAGCAGGCGCCACTCCCGGGCTGGGCCGGGCAGACCCCACAGCGGCCGTGGCACGGGGCACGCACAGCGCCGGGGCCTGCCCGGCCGGCCTGCCTACCTGAACTCCTTGGTGCTCGCCAGGGCGGGCGCGGCCGACAGGCTGCGGGCCTTGGTGCGCCCCCGCATGGGGTGGCCGGGCCCCCAGTCCTCGTCCCCATGGCAGGCCGAGCAGCGGTCGGGGGCCGGGCCGGCGCTTGGCTCCCTGCTCAGGCCGACGGGCTCCGGTTCCATGTCCACGGTGGGTGGGCGAGGGCCTTGGTCAGACCGGCCCCGGCGTCTGGAGTGGACAGGATCAAGTTGTGAGCGTGGGGGGCAGGCGGCGGCATGCCCAGGGGCACGCCGGGCACAGGGGAAGGACGACGGCCCCACACCGGCTGCCTGACAGACGGTGCTCTGGCGACAGGACAGACCGTGGCCTCCCTGCGCAGCCTCCGGTGAACACAGAAGAGCTGAAGGCCAAACGGAAGGCGAGGCTGCGTTTCTGCCCCCAGCGGGGGCCAGGGCCAGGGCCAGGGCCAGGCCCTCCCCGCGGGGGAGGGGAGGCCGTGGCCCAGGGACGCAGGGCGGTGTGGCTTCCAGCGCCCTGCTGGTGACACGGCCACACCGTGGGCAGCGAGGCCCAAAGGCAGCTGCAGACCGCAGGGAGGCAGAGGAGCTGGGTCTCGAGCAGTGAACCCAGAAAGGGAAAAGCTGACCGGGGAGAACCACCCAGACACCAGAATCCTGCCACTCGGGGTGGGAGGCAGGCGGGCGGCCTCGCTGCTGAGACCTGGTGGCAGACCCGCGGGGCAGGCAAGCCACGGGGCAGGAGCGCGAAGCCGCCCGGAGAGCGGACGCGCAGAGTGGGGAGAACAGCACAGCCGGACTGCCCCGTGCAGGCGCCCGAGGGCTTCACAGCCTTGCGCTGGAGGCCAGGGCCGGCTGGGATGTGGGCCCGGTCTGGCCAGGGGTGACGCCTGACACGCAGCCACCGGCGAGTCCTGCCACACCCGCTCTGCTGTTACGGGATCGTGCGGCCCCACCGCGTCCCGGACAGCAGGGGCGGCTCCGCAGCCCATCACCGCCACTGATGTCGCGGCCACGGGTTACCTGGGCCCGGGCTGACCAAGCAGGAAGTGGACCCGGGAAGCGGCCCTCTAGCCCTGAGCTCCCTGTCAGCGCGATTCCGTGCTGTGTTGGGTCCGAACCCAGAGGCCACCCACGCCATTCTGAGCACCATCTGCCCCTCCCAGGTCGGCGACTTGTGCCCGAGGACACCCCCAGAAACACCGTCGGGCCGTGACGGACCCACCCTGGGGTGCCCGGCTGCAGCATCCCCACCTGGCTCCTAGGCCCACAGTCCCCCTTCCCCCCTCTGCTACTGGGCGCTCCTCACAGGCTGGCACCCAGTGTTGGAGCCAGGCAAGGAGCCCAGCAGCAGCGTCCACCAGCCCCGGGGCTCTGAGCATCCAGCCGCCAGCCCCAGACAGGAATCCGAAGCGGGAGTGAACAGAACAGATGCCTAGGACGTTCTGGCAGGAAAAGGCCTATGCGGGGCTCGCGCGGCCCTGGCTGGCCAGGTGACTGGGGTGCCAGAAGCGTGCCCAGGGCACCCACCGAGCCCAGCAGATCACCCTGCTCACGCCCGCGGCGCTCCCGGCCAAAAGTGAAGTGGACCAAAGGCCAGCGGGGACTCCCGGTGAGCGCCTGCGCCCCCTCTCCGCTCCCAGCGTGCACCTGCCCCAGGGACACTTAGGGAAAGTCGGGGACGAGCCCTCAGGCCAGGACCCACCAGAAGGCGCCGCAGGGAGAGGCGGAGACCGCCCGCTCTCGCTGCCGCCCGCCCCACTCCGGCCCGAAGTCCGAGCCGGCGGGGAGGCGGCGCCCGCCGCTCGGCCAGGGCCGGGCAGGGCGCGAGGGCAAAGGTGAGGAAGCGCCTCACCCACAACGGAGTCCCGGGAACAGGCCGCAGCCGCCGCGCGCCCAGGCCGCAGGAAGGCGCCGGGAGAGGGGTCCCGACGCCCCAGCGGCCCCGTCGCTTCGCCCGGCGGGGAACCCACGTTCCCGCGGCGCCGAACCCCGCGACACCGCGGCCGTGCGCTCGCCGGCAGTCGCCCGCTGAGGGGACGCGAGCGCCCGCGGCGGCGGCCCGGGCGCGGAGCTCCGGGGGCGCGGCCCGACACCCCGCCGCGGCGCCCCGGGCCCGTCGGGTCCGGGTCTGGCGGGCGCCCGCGCCCCGCCCCCGGCGCCCCAGCCGCGCGCACTCACCGTTCGCTGCCGCGGGCGCCTGTGCGGCCGCCCCCGGGCCGGGCCGGGCCCGCGGGCCCCGCCGCCCCGCCGCCGCTCGCCGTCACTAGCCGGCCCCCGACGCGGCAGCCGCCCCCCGCCCCATGGTCGCCCCCGCCCCACGGCGCGCGGACCGCGGCGCCAGCGCCGCCCAGCAGCAAAGCCGCGCAGTGCGCAGGCGCGGCCCGCCCCACGCAGGCGCGCCCTCCTCCGCGCCTGCGCCCGGCGGCCCCGACTCGACGCCTGCGCCCGGCGGCCCCACTCCGCGCCTGCGCCCGGCGGCCCCGACTCGACGCCTGCGCCCGGCGACCCCACTCCGCGCCTGCG
>JAGFMF010012255.1:336348-374909 GCA_019455555.1 Galemys pyrenaicus
GCCTGCGCCCGGCGGCCCCGACTCCGCGCCTGCGCCCGGCGGCCCCGACTCGACGCCTGCGCCCGGCGGCCCCACTCCGCGCCTGCGCCCGGCGGCCCCACTCCGCGCCTGCGCCCGGCGGCCCCACTCCGCGCCTGCGCCCGGCGGCCCCACTCCGCGCCTGCGCCCGGCGGCCCCGCTGACGTGAGGCGCTCGCCCTGGCCCGGCTCGCCGGCTCCGGGCGGCCACCCCAGTCCCCTGACCCCGACTCCTGCCCCGGGGGCCGGATGAGCTGACCGCGAGGCGCCTCACGAGGGGGACCCCACCCGCCGAGATTCACAGTTACCAGCCTGTGACCTTGATGGGAACGTGTAGGGCACCAGGGTCCCCGCGGCGGCACCGCCGTCGGTCCGGGCCGCTGACCACGGCCCCCGAGCCACCTGGGGCCGCGTCTGCGCGGGGCCCTGGGGGGACCTGCCCGCCCGAGCCTGCGGCGGGGACGGAGGGCCCGGGTGCCCTGCTAGGCCGTCTCGGCGGCCTCGCGCCCCGGGGCCCCGGTGAAACCCTGCGAGCGCCAGGAAGGGGCGCCCGTGGCCGCCCCCGCCCCAGTGCTCCTCCGGCGCCAGCGCCCCGAACAGACCTGGGAGCCCTGCCCCTGGCCGCGCCCCGCGCCCTGCCTGGAGGGCAGGTTCCCCGCGTACCTGCACAGTCCCGGGGCATGGCTGGGCGCCGCGCAGGTGTGTGCCGCCCGCCGACTGCAGAGGCCCCTGCGCTGGGGGGGGCGCGGCAGGGCAAGGCTAGCGGGAACTGGGGTTGCTCAAGCCCTGTGACTTCCCCTCCGGGCGCTTCCCCAAGCGGCTGGCTGGCCGGCCACACCCCGGGAGCTGCTTTGGGACCGGGAGCTGCTTTTGGTCAGCAGGGGACGGGCACCGCGGTCGGCTCCGGGTGGCACGGGCCTGCCAGCAGTCTTGCAGGTGTCAGCCCGGGCACCCTCTGTGGTCGCTCTCTGAAGTCGCCCGTCACTGGGGCCTCCGCGGGGAGGGAGTGCTTCCCCATTTCAGAGACGGACATGCTGTGGCCGCCCTCCCATAACCCTGATGGCGAAACTTCTCCCAGCAGGCCCTGCGTGCCGCCTTGGGGCTCAGGGGCCCCTGGCTCAGGCCAGCGAGGCTGTCTGAGTGGCTGGCCAGTGCTGGGAGGGGCGCCCGGACATCCGGAAGCTTCTCAGAGGGCTTGCTGAAGCAGGGGGGCGTGCTTGGGGGAGAGGAAGGGCCAGTGGCAGGGACAGAGGCCTGGCGGCCAGGGGATGCCCCCCACAGTGGGCTGAGCTGCAGAAGGCGTGGGCCTGAGGCCCCTGCTCTGAAGGGCTCCCACTTCCCAGCACCACAGCAGGGGGCTCAAAGGCAAGGGGTGTCTCATATTCTTACATAAGCGTGGCTCCCCGTTATTTAAGCTCTGGACCCCCTGCACCCAACCCCGCCTCATCGCAGGGTGGAGACACTGACAGTGGCAGGTGGTGCACAGAGCAGAGCTCCAGACAGAGGGCAGGGCTGACCCCCTGCAGGAGGCGCCTCTGGGCCCCAGGCTAGGGCAGGGCTGACCCCCTGCAGGAGGCGCCTCTTGACCCTGGTGAGCCCTTGGGGCAGGAGACCGGCAGTCAGCCGGCAGCAGGAGTGGGGGGGGAACGTCACTGCCCCGTGTGTCCAGCTGTGGGAGGTGGCACCCCACCCCTCGCCCTCCAGGGGCCGCTTCTCGCCTGGGAGCAGGGGCAGGCCCGAGCGATGGGTGTCTCACAGGCCCGAACAGGGGCAGGCCTCACTGGGTGTGGGTGGAGGGGCCGGCTGGCCGGGGTCTGAGGAGCCCACCCGCTGCGGCGTCCCCGCAACTCAGCAGGTCCCAGGGAGCAGGTGTCCCCATTCCCACGCTGACTCCAGCAGAGGCCGCGCTTCCGGGTGAGCAGTGCAGTCCTGGGCGCAAGGGGCTTGGCCTCTGCAGGCTTCAGAGGAGCCTCAGGGACGGGGCTCAGTTAGGCGGGTTGCAGGGTGAGCGGCCCCCACCAGGTGCCCACGGGTGCAGGGACCAGGCGACCTACGCCCAGGATGCAGGGAAGGGGAGAGACCCAGAAGCGGCAGAGACCCTGGGGGCCCTGCAGGCAGTGGGCGAGCCCCCCGCCACCCAGCTCAGCTGCCCTGTCTACAGCCACTGCCCGCTGGTGAGCATGACTGGCCTCGCTGTCAGAGACCAGCTGGGATGGCACTGAACAGGGAGCCCCGAGGGAACAGGGGGACGAGCAGCCCACACCTCAGGCTGGTGTCCCCCAGGGGCTGCCTCCAGGCTCCGGGGCCCGAGCCCCCCGCTGCACGAGCTGCTAGCCCGGGCACCAGGGCCCTGCAAGGACGCACTGACCACCCTGGAGCTGCCCCCGCAGGGCGAGAGCTGGACTATGGCAGAGGCGGCCAGCCCCCGCCCCCCCCCCCCATGCCTGGCAGAGGCTCAGGCCCCTCGTAGGGAGAGCTGGCGCCGCCCTGCCAGGGCTGCCCGCAGGCGCAAGGCCCGAGGCTGTACTCAGGTCCGGGCAGAGCAGCCCGGCTGGAAGCGCAAGGCCGGCGAAGAAGCAGCCGCAGCAGAGCCCCTCACGGCAAACTGCTTTATTACGTCTTAAATACAGCGCGGGGGGCAGCTCCTACCTCGCGTCCAGCTTCCTTACGCACTGACCAGCACGCGGACTTGGAAATCAAATACAAAGGGGCGCAGAGCTCTACGGGGCGGGGATGTGGCACGTGGGCCCCGCCAGCTGCAGGCCCGCCGCAGGCAGCACGGGGGGGGGGGGGGGGGGGGGCGGGGCGGGGGGGGGGGGGGGGGGGGGGGGCGCGCTGCGGTGGGCGCGCGGGGCGGCGGGCCTGCCGCTGGGCAGCGCGCGTGGCCAGGCGTGGGGCTGGCTGCTCACAGGGACCGCTGGCCGGCCCCGTGGCCGGCGGCTGCCTCGTGCCCACGCCAGCAGCAGCGGCCAAGCTCGCCCCTCGGAGACGGGCCCAGCGCCCGCCAGCTCTCTGCGCAGGCGGCTCTGAGGGCAGCCAGCGCCCAGCGGACGACGGGCGTTCGGGTTGGCTCAGCCAGTTGAGGCCTCCGGCGGACGCAGGTCTGCACGTCACGTGGCGCCGGCCGAGCGGACAGCCCTCTGGAGGTGAAGGGCAGAGGCGGCGCCACTGGGGCGAGCGCGGGGACCCTGGCTTCCCAGGCCGGGGCGCAGGCGGGGGGCCAATGGCCGTGGGAGGTGCCCTGTGCGAGCGGGCTGCAGGGCCGGGACGAGCCGGCGCGGCGGCGGCAGAGGCCGGACAGACTCCTGCTGCGTCACAGGGACACGGGGCTCTGGAAGGAGAGTGAGCGCATCTCGGCCCCGACAGGCGGGGCCAGGGCGTCTGTCACAAGGACACTCTCCTTCGGGTTAACATTTTTATTATAGTATTTCCTTTCAAACTCATTCAAGACAAAAGAGAAAACAAAGACGATGGTCCCGGGAGGAGCGCACAACCCATGGCCTCTCGTGGGATTGTGCTCTTGGTTTCAGCAGTAAGTGGAGGAAGAGATCTTGCCCTTTGAAGTTCTGGGGGTAGGGCGTCCGCGTTAGTGGGGTGCTCGGAAATGCTATCGTCGTCACGCTCCGGCTGGAATGGACTCCAGTCACCACGGCGTCCACCTGCAGTTCAGACACCCGCGTGAGGACGCCGGCGTCCGTCCAGCCCGGGCCCGTGGCCAAGGGGCTGCAGGATGCCCCTCGTCACGCCGCAGCCAGAGAGAGGGCTGCCCGGCGCGCGCGGCCTACCTGTCGGCCTAGTTCCAGATCTTGAGGAAGCTGTCCCAGGACCCCGTCGCCACGGCCATCCCGTCGTCGGTCACCCCCAGGCAGCTGACGCGGTTGTCGTGCCCGGCCAGCACACCTGGCAGGGAGAAGAGTCACACCAGGCCGACGCGTGGAGGCCGGAGGCGGGAGCGGCCGGCAGAAAGGGCACAGAGGCCTGGCCTGGTCCGAGCTGCCTCACGGCCACCGGGACCCCACCGCCCTAGGGCGCGTCTACGCGGGACGCAGGCGTGACCGAGCACAGACACCTGGGCCTCGGCCCGGCCCCACTCCCGGGCGGTCAGGCGCAGGGAGGCCATGGCCGCCGCAGCGTCTCTGCAGGCCCCTCTCGGGCTGTTCGCAGAACCGGCCCCTCCTGCACGCGTCCTGCCAGCCCACCCAGCGCTGGCCCGGGACAGCGCGCCCAAGCCCTGGCTGGAGACCCGGGCCCGAGGGCCGGCAGCACAGGCCCGGAGACCCACCGCCACGCCCCCCGCAGAGGCCGGGCGCCGACCCCACCTGCCCGGTCAGCCTTGAGCGCGTCCCAGACGTTGCAATTGAAGTCGTCGTAGCCGGCGAGCAGGAGGCGGCCGCTCTTGGAGAAGGAGACGGAGGTGATGCCGCAGATGATGTTGTCGTGCGAGTAGGTCATGAGCTCCTGGTCCGCGCGCAGGTCGAACAGCCTGCAGGTGGCGTCGTCCGAGCCCGTGGCGAAGGCGTTGCCGTTGGGGAAGAACTGCGGGAGGACGCAGTCAGGCGGGGCACCGCCCAGCACTGGCTCCAGCGGGGCGGCGGCACCCCCCCCCCCCCGCCCCCACGCGAGCGCGGCAGCTCCAGGCCGCAGGGTGGGCGGGCGNCCAGCGGGGCGGCGGCCCCCCCCCCCCCCCGCCCCCACGCGAGCGCGGCAGCTCCAGGCCGCAGGGTGGGCGGGCGGGACTCACGCAGATGGCGTTGATGTCCGACTCGTGGCCGGTGAAGGTCTGCCGGCACATCCCTTCTCGCACGTCCCAGAGTTTGGCGGACGCGTCGCAAGCACCAGAGACAAACAGTCTGGTGTCCGGAGCGAGGGAGAGGCTCATCACGTCCCCGGTGTGTCCCGTGAAGGTGGTGGTCTGCTGGCCAGTCTCGATGTCCCACAGGGCACTGTGGCAGGGACCAGAAGCAGAGTCACCCGCTCCCAGGGCCCGTAGCCGACGGCCGGCTCCCCGCCTGTGGCGCCGGCAGAGCAGAGCAGCCCGGCCTCCCGCCCGCGGGACAGACGCTCGGGGGCCTCGCGGCCCTCTGGAGCCACACGGGAGCGCGCGGCCACTGCCGGCCTTGGGGCCTTTCACGGCTCCTGAAGGGGCAGAAGATGGGAGACCCCAAGGGCGCCAGGAGCAGAGCAGCCGTCCGGGCGGCGCCCCAGGCACAGAGCCAAAGCGCGGCCGACGGAGATGCTGGGTGAGCCGGGGCCTGGCCGCGGACGCTTCCGCACCGCGCGTGGCGCACGCCGGGGCGCCGGTGGAGCAGACTCAGCGAAGCGGCTCCGCTCTCACCGGGGCGAGGACCTGGGTGGGGGTCCCGCGGTCCACGGGCCCAACGTGACTCGGGCCGAGGCGGGCGCTGGCAGGGAGCGTCGCCCAAGCTGCTGCGAGGAGCGGGAGGGGCGGCCGCGGCTGGGGCTCACCAGGTGGTGTCTCCGGAGCTGGTGACGATCTGGTTGTCGTCCAGGAAGCGGCAGCACGACAGGTAGCCTGGGTGGACAGAGCGACGGCACCGCTGCGTCAAGAGGCCGGCCCAGGCGCGGGAAGGCCGGCCCCGTGGCCACACCCACACCGCTGGGACGCAGGGCCCTGGCGCCAGCCGCGAGCACCACCCCCGCAGGTGTCCGGCACTGGGCCCAGAGGCAGCGGGTGGCCAGGTGGGCGGGGTGCCAGTAGCATCCCCAGGCCAGGACTCCGGCAGCTCTGGGGAGGCCGCGCCGCCTCCTGCGCGCTCTCCCCTCCACACCCCGCGCCCCGCGGGTGACCCAAAGAGCCACGAGCCCAGGGCAGCATGGGAGGGGCAGGCCTGTCCACAGGGCCACCACCCGCAGCCTCCTCCGGGCCACGCCAGGGCCGTGGGGGCCATGAGGCTGAGCGGCCAGGGAGACAACGCGGGGCGAGGCGGCTCCCGCTTGCTACCGTCACCGAGGGGTCGGGGAGATGTCTGCCACGGCCGAGCCCACGGGCAGGCGTCCAACGGGTCAGCCCGGGCAGTGGCAGGAGACCAGGCTGCCGCGCCTCGGGTCGGCCCAGCTGACCCAGCACAATGCCGCCCATGGGCGGTTGCTGCCCGCCCACTCCAATGCCCCCAGGGCCTGGCCGGGCCTTGCGGGAGGGCGGGACGGGGCAGGCTGCGGGTGCAGGCCCGCGACGGGCGTGGGGAGGCGGGTCGGGGCACTCCGCCTGCCCGAGAAGCGGGGCTGCAGGAGACCGGGCAGAGGCGCGCCGGAGCCCGGCACCAACAGGCGGCCCATGGCCACCTCTCGGACACAGCCCGAACCTCCGCACGAGCCAGGGCAAGCGCCGGGGCCGGGGAGCAGGCCCCCCACAGCCTGGCTGAGCAACGCGGACTGAACAGGGGCCGCTGCCGCCCAAGGGGTCCTGGGAGCAGGCAGAAACCGCTGCCGCGACGTCAGCGTCCAGACCCGCTCGGGGCCCGGCAGCCTTCACGGGCAGGTCGGGCGCGCAGGGCCGGGGCAGCAGGAGAACGGACAGCTTCGCAGAGCAGACGCCCAAAACGACAGGCGGGTGTGCTGGCGGCCTCCGGGACACACGGAGGGGCTGTGGGCGGGAGGACAGAGCCCAGGCCCGGGCCCAGGCGCAACGGCCACCCCGAGGAGGGGCCTAGGACGGGGGCTCCTCGGAGACGTCGCAGCAGCCCCCAAACTCACAGGCTGCAGCTGCTGGAGACAAAGGCGGCCGGCACCGTCCTCACAGGGCCGCACAGCGCCCGGGAAGACTCCGCCTCCGCCCACCCACCCCACTCCCCGCACCCAGCAGCTGCCCCAGGCCCCGCAGCGACACCACGGCCACCCAGGGGGAGGCGCCGCGCTCCCGGAGGGCGCACCAGGACAGCCGCAGCTAGACAACGCCACGCGTGCACTGGCCCCGCAGCGGACCTGGGGTGACGGGAGCCACGCCCGCAGGCCCGACGGCTGCGGGGGCTCAGCTGCAGGCGGGCCGGGGCTGCGGTGCCTGCCATCTGCGGGGCGCCCGCCGCAAGCTGTGCAGGCAAAGAGCACACGTCAGGGGCCCAGGGCAGCGTGACCGCCTCCTGCGCAGCCAGCGCCCGGGCAGCAGGCAAGGGCCGCAGGAGGGGACAGCTAGTGCCGGCCACCCAGCCTCAAGTGGAGGAGCGAGGCGGGAAGTGAAGCGGCCCCTGCTGGACACCCGCCGGCCAGAGCCCCGCAGCCCTGGTCCGGCAGCAGAGGGGCCGTCCCTGGCAGACTCAACGAGGGGCCGGGATGATGCGGCTCACCAGATGCCCCTCCGCCCGGGGCCAGCACCCCACCGCAGCGCCCCACGAGCCAGGCCCCGCCCAGCCGGGGCCAGCGCGCTGCAGCGCTCCCCACGCTCGGCACGGCCAGCAACCGGCTGGCGCCGCCGCCCGAGGGGTCCACGGCTCACAGCAAACGCAGCAGCGCTGCTCGCGCCCGACACGTCCGGGGCCGCGGGCACGTGAGGGCGGTGGCGGCCGCGCCGGGGGATGGGGGACGCACAGCCAGTGCGCGAGTCCGGGCGAGGCGCACAGCTCTGCCGTGAGGACCCGGGACGTCAAGGCGGGGCGGGCAGTGAGGGGCCGGCGGCATCTCCGCGGGCGAGGTCCGGGCCCCGCCAGGGAGCTCCCGCAGAGCCCCGCCTCCTGCCGCGAGCAGACGGTCACAGGCAGCAGGGACGTGGCGGGCGCCCAGGGCGGCAGCAGCAGGCGTGGCGGGCGGGGCAGGCGCCCCTCGAGCACAGGCGGCGTGGGGACAGCCCGGCCCCTCAGTGGGGCACTGGGGGGCTGCTCCCACCAGGGCAGGGCCTGCGTTGAGGCCCTGGGGGACGGGGCCCGGCCACGCTGACCGTCACACACACCGAGGCCCGTCCTGGGCCGTTTCCAGACGCTGCTGCTGGCCACGAGGGGCGAGGCCGGAGCCGGGGGACGGGGCGCCTGCGGCCCGCGACACGCACCTGTGTGCCCGGCCAGCTCGCGGCTCACACGCACGTTGCCCTCGCGGGTCTTCAGGTTGTAGATGGAGCAGATGTTGTCCAGGCCGCCGCAGGCCACATAGTTCCCGGAGGGGGCGTAGGCGCAGGTCATGACCCAGGAGGAGCGCAGGGGGATGGCATGCACCTGCGGACGGGAGGGGCTGCTCACCCGGCCGATGCCTCGGCCCATCCGCCTCGGCCACGCCCCGGGCCCTCCCTGAGGGCAGTCTGCCGTGTGCCCGCCGGGCCCGTCACCACTGAGCAGGACACGGCCGGGCCCCCGCTCCCTCTTGACTCCCATCCAGTCGCAGCTCAGGGCCACGGCGCCCAGCAACGGCCCCCGGAGGAACACGTGGATGAAGGGAGCCGCGTGCCAGCACATCCGGAGGCCGGACTCGCTCACCAGGTGTTTTCAGGGGCTTTTCCTGGCACTGACTGGCCGCCGGGCTCCGGGGCCGGTGTCTCCCTTCTCTGCTGCCACCGCACAGCCTCCCGCCCCCTAGCCCAGGAGCCGTCCCGCCAAGCACGTCAGGGCCCCTGCGGCCCGACGGGACCCTCGAGCCCCTTGTGCGCAGAGCTGTGCTCCTGCGCAGACAGCGCCGCTTGCCCGCCCGCGCCTCTCCCGGGCTCTGGGGGCCGGCTGCAGCCCTTACCTTGTTGGTGGTGTAGCTATCCCAGATGATGAGCTTGCCGTCCTGCGAGGCGCTGACCAGAAGCCTGGGGGCGAGAGGAGCCATCAGCGCCCGGCCCGCGGGTATGCGCAGGAGCTTCCGGCGCTCGCTTGCCTGCTCAGCGCCTCAGAGCGCCAGCTGGGGCCGGGCGTGTCTCCAGGGCGGGCGGGTCCCAAGTGCCCGAGTCCCAAAAGCAGGCTTCTCGGGCTGTCTGTCTGGCTTCTGTCTGTCACACGCCGGGCCTGAGACAGACTCGAAGCACGGGCGGGAGGAAACACTCAGTGCACCCCGTCCCCGGACGCCGGAGGCCCAGAACCAGGCCCCCAGCCCCTGCGAAGTGCCAGCACCGCCCCTGCAGGGCAGCCGTCCGAGCCGTGCAGCGCGAGCAAGGGCCAGCGAGGCGGCGGCCGGGGTGCTGTCCAGGGGCTGCCCCCAGAAGGGCGGGGCCCCACCCCCGCTCTGTGCAGACACGTCAGGGCGGCCAAGGGCAGGCCTCAGTGTCCAAGACTTCCCCAGCACATGCTGGGCTGACTGCCTGGGCCAAGCCGGCCGGCCTCCTGACCGGTCGGAGCCCGGGGAACAAACCGCGGCCCTGCCCCGCATGGCCCTGGCCACGCTCAGGCGGGCTGCTCCGGCTGTGCCCCAGAGGCAGCTTCCGAGAGCAGCCCGGTCCAGGGTGGTGCCAGCCCAGGAGGCCCCCACGGCCCAAGGCTCGCTGGCCGGCTGAGGGGACGGAGTAGCCGCGCCAGCAGTGTCACCGACGGGTCACCCCTAGGGCGGGCGCCGGCCAGCGGCTTAGCACCCGCTGGCGTCAGTGCCTACTAATCCCCGCCCGGCTCCCAGGCGGTGGGGGCGGCCTGAGCAGAGGCCCGGGACGAGAAGGACACGGGCGCAGTGCTGAGGACGCGGGTCAAGGGCAAAGGCCCGGCCCCAGGAGGCCCCAGTGGCCGGCTCCCCATCACGGGCTGCACTGCAGACGCGGGCCACGCGCGGGAAGGGGCCTCAGGCGCCCTGAGTGAGCCCGGCACAGTCCGTCAGGCGCCACCCAGGCCGACCGCGGGCACGACATGGACGCGCCCGCCCCGGGGTGCACATGCTGTGACTGCGCACGCGTCACGGGAAGCCGTGTGGGGCTCTGCTTCTGGAGGCCGTGGAGGGAAGGGGCTTAAACGCACACGCGGCCACAGGGCACCCCCGGCCTGGCTTCCTGTCTGGTGGGGTTGGAGGGCTCGGGCCATCCAGAGAGCAGCTGTAAAACCGCAGTGTGTGCACCGCCCACACCCCAGCCCGGCCCGAGGGCCCAGCCCTGCATTCACGGCCACTTCCCTCCTTCCCACTGAGGCCGGCAGCCTGGCGTTCACCGCGCAGCCCCCGACTGGCCCTGAGGGGCCTGAGTCCTTGCCCAGCGGCCGGGAGGACACCTGCTGGCCACATGTGTCTGAGAGTCCCAGTTTCCCCAGGTCCAGGGATGCCTACGCCCCAGGCGCCACTGCAGGACTGACTGTCCAGCCAAACACCCTGCCGGCCAGGACGACGAAGCCGCAGGGCGGGGCGCGTCGAAAGGCGGCGGCACGGCTCCGGCCACCACCAAGAGGGACAGGCTGGCGAAGCGCCCCCTCCCGGCCTTCCGCGCACCTGGCCCAGCCTGGCCACGGTGACCCGAGGCTCTCGTCTACACTTGGAGCCAGAACGGACGCAGCAGAGAACCAACTAAAGACAGAATCTTTTGTTCTGAGGTTGCTCACGCTCTGACGCAGACGTGCCCAAACAAAAAACTCCTCCTGACCAACAAGCGCCCCCACAGGCAGGCTCTGCGAGCTGCGTGGCGTCTGCAGGGCAGAGGCCCCAGCCTTGCCCTGTGCCTGGGGACCTGGGTGGCAGGAGAGACAGCCGGCGGCCGCTCCGAGGCAGGACACGCCGGGCAGACGTCACCTCACTTCTGGCTGCAGGTGAGGGACAGGAAGGACTGCGGGGCAAGGGGCACCAGAGAGAGGCCAGGCAAGAGCACAATCGACCTGGGGCCAGGTGAGAAGGGAGATTAAAGGTGAGCAGCAGACAGGCCTGGGGGCGGAGCCTCCAGGTGCAGCCACAGCGGACAGGGACAAGGGGCGGCTGGAACCAGCAGGAGGGCCTGCCTAGGGGTCGGCCATAACTCGGATTTTTTCTTCACAAGCCACAGCAGACGGTGCAGCTTATCTCCCCAAGAGCAGAAGGGCCCTGCGCGCTGGCCCCTACCGGGGCCCGTACCCACCTGGAGTCGGTGCCCCAGTGCATGGCGTAGATCTTGGCCAAGTGCCCCCTCAGCGTCCTCCGGGTGCGCATCTGGATCCTCCCCACCGGGTCGACATTGTTGGTGATCTGGGCAGAGCGGCCGCAGTCAGCGTGGCAGAGGGCAGCGCCCTGCCCTGTCCCGCCCTGCCCGGCCGCGGCTCTGTGATGGCGCCCGGCGCGCCCTGGACGGAGCCCGGGCCGCAGGTCGCCACGAGGAGCCAACGCGGGTGTGGGCAGGGGCGGGCACGCCCACCGAGGTGTCCGCGAGATGCGCGCTGGTGCGCCTGCACTCGCTGGCACCCCACAGGATCCAGGGAGCAGGCCCACCCTCGCCAGGACAAGCCCGAGGAAGGGTTCTCTTCCACCATTCCTTGGACAAGAACACCGACCTCTGCAAGGAGGTGAGAGCGCCGTTTTAACGCGTGCGGGCCATGGCGCGGCCCTCCCCCGCCTGCCTGTGCCGGCCGCGCACACGGGCCGCCCGGAGGGGCCTCCGCGCCCCGCGCAGCCCCGAGGACACGGGGCGAGGACCCGGCTCGGCACGCCAGTCCACCCGCACGTCTGGGCTGGGTGCTGGCCATCCTCCACCCTCCCTGCAGCCACGTGTGCATGGCCCTGCCCTGGGGCCAATTTTCAACCCTCGGGGGTCGCCACGAGCAACGCCTCCTGGTCACGATCCCAGTCACTCCCTGAGGCGCTGCGGGCTGGACCAGCGAGACCGCAACCCGGGGCAGGCGTCCCTCAGGGCCCTCGAACGGACGCTCCGCAGCTCTGGCCGCTGGGGCGCTGAGGGCCGCCCCACGCGCGCCGCGCCCCGCCCCGCCCCGCATGGCAGGCAGCACCAGCCGCGCCCCCGCCGGCGCCGCCCCTACCTGAGAGAGCGTCGCGTCCGCGCAGGCCTTCCTCGCGTCCTGGGCAGAGAGGCAGAGGTGAGGGCACTCCCGGCACAGCCCAGCCCGACCCCCAGGAGGCCTCGAGCAGCCAGGCCGCAGGCGGGCAGCCCCCCGCCTCGAACACCGCACAGGCCAGAGGCGCCCGTGCGGGGGCGCACCGGGCCGGCCACGTGGCAGGCCCACTCCAGCCAGCGCACCCGGAGCAGCGCGCCCGCGGGACAGGTGGACCCGGACACCACCCGGGGACTTTTCTCCCAGGTGGGGCCGACCAGGGCCGTGCCCAGCCATGCGGTCTGAGGCCGCCTCCACGGGAGAGGGCACGGGGCCTGTGGCGACGAGGCCCAGGCTGGGGGAGCGTGGCCAGCGCGGCCAGCCCCAGTGCTTCATCGCCCAGATGGCCAAGTGAGGAGGAGACGAATCTCAGAAGCTCAATAAGCACGTGTGTTTTGAAGGAAAGCACGAGAGCTTTGAAAGGGCCAACGTTTGAACGCAGAAATAATTTCAGACAATTTCGGAAAGGGAAACACCCTCGTGGCGCAGTGGCTGCGCCGCTCCCAGACGGCCGCTGGCGTGGGGCTGCCGGGCCGGGTGACTCGCCGCGGCCACTGTTCCCTAGGCTGGCAGGGCCTCTCCAGCGGCGGCCTGGAAGCCAGAGAGCACCGCCCAGGCGCCGAGAGCAGCCCCGGGGCCCCGCGCCGCCCGGCCCAGCCTCCCGCCAGCACGTGCTCCCTGGCACCAGGGCCCCGCCCCCAGGCCTGTGAGGGCCTGCCTGCCAGCGCCCAAGGGCCCTCTCAAGCACACCCCGGGAGGGGGGCCATCGCTAGTGTCTCCGCCTGACAGCAAGCCAAGAGCAGGTGCAGCC
This sequence comes from Galemys pyrenaicus, assembly GCA_019455555.1. Taxonomy (NCBI): domain Eukaryota; kingdom Metazoa; phylum Chordata; class Mammalia; order Eulipotyphla; family Talpidae; genus Galemys; species Galemys pyrenaicus. The sequence goes on from JAGFMF010012255.1 coordinate 349,077, forward strand.
ACCAGCGCCCCAGCGCCCGGGCGGGCCAGGTCTGCCACAGGCCTCCACTCCTCCCTCGGCGGGAGAGCCAGGGCCCTGCCCACACCCTCAGCGGGGAGGCGGCCGCCGCCACAGGAGTGCAGGGAAGGGCACTGGCCACACTGCCTGCGGGCCACGGGCCGGAGGCGGTCTCCCAGCCGAGGACGCGCGCTGGAGGTGGGTGGCGAGGGCACTGGCGTCCGCTCCAGGCGACGGGTGGCAGCAAGAGCCCCTGCCCGGGCACAGCGGCCACACGGACGGCCCCGGCCCCGTGACCTGAACCACCCCCACCCCCGGGCCAGTGGCGCAACGTACGCGGATTTGGTTCTTCAGCTGCTCGGCCTCCTGGCGGAGCTGGTCCAGCTCGCTCATCTTCCCGCCTCAGTGCCGCGGTGCGCCCAGCGCCTGGGTCTGCGGAGAGACGCGGAGCGGTGAGCGCGGCAGGGCGGGGCGCCGTCTGCGCCAGGTGCCCCGGCTGAGGCGCCGCACAGGGGCGTGGGCAGGGGCACAGCGTGCAGTGCCCCGCGGGCCCTGGTCCTGGGGTCCCAGGGCCAGCGACCCCACCACTGTCCTCGCGCGTCTGGCCACATGCGGCCCCACGTACCCCCGACGACACAGCCTGTCTAGCCAGGGGTGAGGCGGGCTGCGGCCCGCCAGCCTCAGCGGGGCCACGAGCCGGGGTCACCGGCTCGCGCAACTGCAGCGTGTGTGGGGCTCACGGCTCCAGGGCCAGCGCCAGGGGCCACCAGGTGTGGCCTGAGTGCACGGAGGCCACTGAGGGCCAGCGGTGAGGGCCTGAGGCTGGACTCGGTGCCGTCCGCCCCTCCCCTGGGAATAGCCCGGGTGGCCCCATGGCCCGCACCAGCCCCCAGCCTGGCAGCCCTGCAGCGGCTCCGCCCGGCCGGGACCCCGAGGCGCTGGCAGAGGCAGCCAGACCGTCGCCTCGGCAGGCCGCGCAAGCGCCAAGCCTCCTCCCGACTACGGCGCCTCCCGCCCGGGCAGCACCACGCTCGGGGTCCGGGCACAGCTGGAGACGCTCGTTTACCGCAGGAAAGGCCCTCCGTGCTCTGCCAGCAATAGGCTGCACGGCCCGGTGAGAGATAGACACCACAGGCGTGGCCTCTTTCACCGTGTCCTCGAGTCCCCGAGTCCCCGGCGAGCCCCCGCCCGTCACAGGCGGCGCTCCTTGGCGTGGGTGTGCCGGCCCGGCCCACGGGGGAAGGCTCACCCAGCCCCGCCCAGCGCCCGCAGCCAGGGGCTCCGTGGCCTTGGCGGGGCCACAGGGACACGCGCGCACGCCGGCGCACCCAACAGCAGGAAGCGTTCGGACCCGCGGGCAGGCGTTTGCCCCAGAGCTGCTTCTGAGGACACAGCGGAGAGCAGGCGGTGCGGGCGCCCTGCGGCTCGCGCCGTTTCCCGCCCTCTTCCAGCAGCTGCTAGGTGCTCTGGCTCTCCTGGAATTGAGACGCACTTGCCCTTCTCCCTCGCGCTTGTTTCAGAAACGCAAACACCACGTGAGCGTCTCACCAGGTGAGTGATCTGCGCGTCCGTGGGAGCCCGGGCGCGTCCAGCAACTCTGGGCGAGACGCCGCAGCAGCTCAGGAGGAGACGCTCGGCCCAGGCGCCTAAGGGCTGCGATGGGGGCACTTCTGACGCCACCAGCAGCGCCGCGCCCAGTGTCCAGCCGCGCCCAGTGTCCAGCCGCGCCAGCCCCGCCAGCCCCGCCGCAGAGCCTGCCCCCGCCCCGCCCCGGCAAAGCCGCCTAAGCCCTGCCCTGCTGACTCGGCGCCCGCCTGCCCTCACTGCTGCTTGAACGTGCCGGGGGAGCTCAGCCGCAGTGCCGTCGCCTGGGGCCGACCCCAGTGCTGTGGCGGACGGGCGGCCGCTCCGGGGCCGAGCCCACACCTTCCCCCACACGACCTGAGCAGGCTGGGGCGGGCTCTGCAGGCCCTCCCGGGCGGCCGCCAACCGGGCCTCCGGGCCGCGCACCTCCAGAGCCGCGTCTGGACAGGAGAGGACGGGTGTGGGCGCCGGCCCGCCCCACTGGCTCGCCTCTCGCTCGCCTCCGAGGGCCGGTGCCACCGGCGCAGAGGGTGCGCAGCCCCCGAGCAGCAGGAGGCGCCGGCGCCGCTGCCACCCGCACGGCCCGTCGGGCGGTGGGTCTGGCGCCGGTGCTCCGGCAGGAGCCTGCCCGCCGGACGGCCAGAAGGGTGAGCTCCACGCCCGGGCTGGACTTGAAGACACTCGCAGCAGGGAAGGGGTAGGGAGGACTGGCATTCCCGTCTTGCTCGTTCCGTGTTCTCACGTCCTCGTGGCCCCACAGTCCTCCTGCTCGTCACCAGACCTTGCGCTCTGCCCCGCTGGAGGCCGCAGACCCACGGCCAGCTGCCGCCCGGGCTCGTCCCCGGCCTTCTGGCGGGCTCAGGCCAGCACCAACCCTGCAGCTGCACCCGCGCCGCTGTCAGTGACACGAGTGTGTCTTCTGGCGGCTGAGTAGCACTCCGTTGAGAGAAGCACCACGACCTTTTGACGGGAAGAGCTTTAGGAAGTGGCCAAGCTCTGTCAGCTCCAGCGGCTGCGAACACAGTGACCGCCGGAGCGCCGGGCCGGGGCTGTCAGGGCCTCCTTCCAGGGCAGACGCCTGGCCGCCGGCTGCGCCAGGGAAGAGGTCAAGCCCACGAGCCCCAACTCCGTCCGACGACAAGTGGCGGGCTTGGGGACAGGAGCGCCTGCGACACGCGTGCCGCCTGCGTGTCTGACACGAGTGATGGCCGTCGGCGCCGACGACACCGTGGCCCGCCCCTCCGGCGCGGAGGCTGGCGGCAGGCTGCTCGCGGACCGCGCTGCAGGCGCCATCGGGACCCCGCCCGGCAGAGTCCGGGGCTGGCTCCACTCACAGCGCCCGGCTGCCTGCCCACGCGGAGCGGGAGCCACACGCCGACGCCGTGCGCTCAGGGCGCCGGCCCGCAAGCGGAGAGGGCTCCCGCGCTCGGCGGGCTCACCACTGGAAGCTGTCTGCACTGGATGGCAGGCGGCGACCTCCCCCTCCCTGCTCGGCCCCGAAGCACCTCGCAAAGGACGACTCGAGTGACCGGCCACGCTCGGTCAAGCCAATGGTCGCCCGGGTCACACGTGACCTTCGTGAACGGAAGTGAGAATCGAGACACCAGGGCCAGAGGGCCTCGCCGGAGCACCCCCACAGGAGAACCCCGGGCACGCTCAGGTCCAGGCGGGACGCCAGCTCCCCGGTCCCCACTGTCTCACCTGCCTTCCCGAGGGCCCCGGTGGGAGGTGGAGCCGGGGGCTGGGCTGGAGTGACCCGAGGGGGCCAGCCTCAAGGAGGCCTCCAACCTTGGCTCCGGCCTGACAGCAGCGCGTGCAGTGGCGCCCGAGCTCTGGACCAGCGGCCAGCCAGTGCATCGGACCCCGGCCTTCGGCCCTCTCTCCTGGTCCAGGAACGGAACACTGATTTCGGGTCCTCACAGACTGAGCGGCTCAGACTGACTGTCAACCCCTGACCCAACTCTGCTCTGGGCTGCGGGCACCCAAATCAAGGCAGGCAGCCTCCCGGCCAAGCCCTGACAACCAAGCCACGGGCCGGGTCCCACAGGCCAGTGGCCCGGACGGACCTGGCCCTGGCCCGCACTGCCCGCAGGGACGGCCCTGGGTCTGGGCCGGGCTGGAGCCGGGAAGGCGGTCTCTGTGCTTCGTGCTTCCGCGGCAGACCGGCAGCACTCACCTGACGGGAACACGGGAGCAGCGGCCCTCGGGACGCCGCGGGAGCCGCCGTCCTGCAGGGCGCCCCGAGGTGTGGCCGCGCAGGCGGCGGGGTGAGGGTCAGTCTCAGGCTGTCACCACCGTGGCTGGGTGGGACCCAGCCGGGCAGCTGAGCACGGGGCGCGGCAGCCTCTCCTGTCTCCTGCTGCCCCCGCTGCGTCTCGGCGGACCCGCCCGTCCTGCTTCTCCCCGCTGTCTGGGGAGTCCTCTCACCCCCTGCACACCTGCAGCCTGCACCCCAGCTCGTGCATGCGCTTAAGGAAAGGGCCCCTTTGGAAACAGGGCCTCCCGGGGGCAGGGGTTGAGCACCCACTGTGAAGCCTCCGCCGCCCAGCAGTGAGTCCATCCCCGCCAGGGAGCTGACCCACGTGGCACCCGCTGCCCCCTCCGCAGTGTGTTTCGGTCCATCCGCCTGCTCTGCTCCCCGCTCCGTCGCTGGGGAGTCCTCTCGCCTCCCGCGGCTCTGGCCTGTGCCCCCGCCCTTACATGCACAAGGAAATAAACCTTGGAAAAAAAAGAAACTGACACGAGGGGCCTCCCTGGGGCGCACGGATTGCGTCTCAGCGCTGCACGGCCGCCGCGGTGCAGCGAGTCTGACCCCGGCCGGGAGGACCCCAGGGCGCAGCAGCCCTCTCCCGTCCCCGCAGCTCCACAGCGGTGGGCTTCAGGGGAGCCGGTCGGGTCCGTACCCAGCTCTTCCACATGCCAATCTCTGCGAAGAGAAAAGGAGACAACGCTGCAGCTCATGCGCGTTGAGGTCGGCTCCGCGCCGAGGGCTCAGGGCTGGTCTGCGCCACCTGGCCGGTGCCCTCGGACCGGGAGCCCCGCGGCCGCTTCCTGCTCGCCCCGACGGGGACCGGAGGCGCTGTTTCCAGCGGGGAAGAGAGAGAAGTCTGGTCTCAATTTCTTTTCTCAAAACCGCCAGAGGCCTCGGAGAGGAGCGGCAGGGTTCCGGCGTGCCCAGAACTCGGTTCGGGCCTCAGGGGCAGTGAAAACCCGGCCACTGGCCAGCACCCGGCACACCTGCACGGGCGCCTGAGCGGACGGGGCACCCACCCGGCTGCACCCTGCGGCCTGGGAGCGTGCTTCCCGGGAGCACCGCCTCCTCAGCGCCCTCGAAGGTCCACAGCGTCACCCTGACGTGACTTGCAACCCCCGGGCAGCGGGCATGCCAGAGGGCGGCCTCTGCACAGACAGGCCTCTGCGCCCCGCCCGCAGGGGCGGCTCCAGACCTGGCCCAGGCTGGCCCCGGCAGCCCCGCCCTCCTGCCCCAGACCTGTCTTCCTCCCGCAGGCTGCCGGCAGAGACGTCTGCCTGCGTCCACGCGGTTCCTTCGTGTTTGGGGGCGGGTTGTTGGGCTACGACCCCCAGGCCAGCAGGGCCTTCACACTGCACACGTCTCCTGCCTGCACAGCCCCCCGGCCCCCCAAGCCGGCCCCACACCTGGAGACCACGGCCGGGAGGGGCACGCCGCCCCCCGGCGCCTGCCAGCGCCCCCCAGGCCTCTCCAAGCCTGGCCTCGGAGCACAAGTCTGGCCTGTTCTCCATTTGGAGCCTCCAACGCTCTGCTTCCTGCAGCCGCACCTGCCCGCGCCTGCCCGCGCCTCAGCCGGAGCTCGAGGAGGGGTGCCTGGCTCTTCACCCCAGGGCTCGCGGGGGTCTGTGGAGGACACCCCACGGCTAGAATCCCCACTCCAGTCACACGCCCTCCTCTCCCGCCTGGACGGCTCAGCCAGATCCAGCCCCGCCTGGCCTCCCCACGAGGCGGGTGCGCCCCAAGCGAACCGGCGCTTCTCGCGGAGCCCCGCGTGGGAGATGACACAGTCCTGTCACTCTCAGGCTCAGCGCTGCTCCCCAGCTCCCTTTCCTGACAGCACCCTAATTCCCAAACCCCAATAGCGCTGCCAGCTCGACGCCCCGCCCCTACCGCAGGGCCCCTTCCCACAGCTGCCCTCCACACCAGCCCCCTCCTCACCCACCCCCGCGCCCTCCCGCCCCGCCCCGCCCCTGCCCAGCCCCTTCCGCCCGATTTAGCTCCTTGAAGGACAGCTCTGACACCTGCCGCCCCCACGCCCAAAACACCCTCCTGCACAGAAGCGGGTGGCCCTGCTCCCTCAGGACCCTCCCCTCCGGGCGCCCAGGGCGCAGGGCTGGCTTCGCGAGGAGACCCCAGACGACCTCCGAGCCGCCGCAGAGCGGGGAGTGGGACCAACGTCGATGGCTCCGTTCTCCAACAGAAATCCTAGAAGCACAAACGTGTTTCTGCCTTGAAGAATTGAGACAGTTTTAAATGGCAAAATGCTCCCCCGCAGTCAAGAAAAAGGCTGAGCTTCTGAGAAGCAGCGGCTGGAGGCAGGCGCCTCACGCCCCAGCTCAGCCGCCACGTGCTTCGGTGCCCCGGCCAGCGGCTGCCGCGGGGCCAGGCAGAGGCCACACAGCACAGGGCCACAGGCGACCCTGCCGGGGGCCCGGGGGACACCCTGGGTGGAGGTCCTGCTCCCCGAGCCGGGCCCTGGCCCAGCTGCCGCAGGCTCCCAAGCATGAGCGCCCCATTCCCTGGCGTGGGCTTGTCCGCAGGGCCGGGTGAAGCGAGCACGTCTAGAAAAATCAGGACCATCAAGTCCAACCCCAGCTCCGAAGCACGGAGCAGACCTGCAGCCCAGACCTTCGGGGACGCCACCCACAAGAGCGTCTGGGGCCAAAGCCCACGGGGAGGAGGCTGCGCCTCTCATCGGCCCCTCAGCCGGGCCAACCGGGCCCGGGCCTGGGCGGCAGCTGGCACAAGAACCACAGCGCAGGCGCAGCCCTCCCACTCCCCCACGCCCCAAAGGCCCCCGGAGCCAGGCGGGGTGCCCTCTGGGGCGCAGCAAGGCCCTGAGGACGTCCCTCAGGGCACGGTCGCATCCCCCATCCCCACCCGCGCGGGCCGCAGGGACAGCAAGCCCCAGGGGCCCATGCCCAAGCTGGGGCGGGAGAGGCCCCCCACCCCCACCCGGCCTGGCACGGCGAAGGGGCGGGTCACGGCACGAAGGGGCCCCGTCACGCGCACGGAGCGAGGGCGGTCTCCAAGCCGTGTGGCCCCGGACGCAAGCGGACCCCGAATAGCCGTCGAGCCTCGCCAGCGTCTCCCCTTGCAGTGCACTCGGGACTCGGTTCAGACAGAGGCGCTGTCTTAGCCAATGGACGTGGCGAGGCCAGCTTCAAGGCGGCCGGCCAGGGCCGCGGCCGGCGGGGGCAGCCCCGGCACCGCGCCCCTGACCCGAGAGGAGCACCCCTCCTTCCACCCTGAGCCCTCCCCTCGGGCCCACCGACAGCAGCCATGACACCGGCAGGCGGAGAAGGGACAGGGCTGGGTTGCAGGATGGGGTGCAGCAGCGCCCCCCAGGCCCGAGTGGCACAGGTAGGAGGTGGGGCCAGGGTCTGTCCCAGCCCGGAGCACGGGCAGCCTCTGCCACCAGTGGTTCAAGCCTCCCTTCTGGGTCTGAACACTTTGCTTTTCAAATGGCTGCTGAAGCCTGGGAGCCCGAACCTCCACCACACCCTGCCCTGAAGCTCCGACCTGGGGCCCGTGGATCCTGCGGGCCCTGGCCGTGGAGCCCACTAGCCCACAGCCATCTGGCCTCCCGGCCTGTGTCCCCAGCACAGAGCCCAGCAGGGGCCCCGCCCAAGGAGAGCCAGGCCAGGAAGGGACTGGAAGCAAAACTGGGCAGGAGGTTCCCACCTGGGCTCAGCCTCACCTGTGGGCAGAGCCAGCCTTCCACACTGCGCTCCCCACACGCAGGCCCGAGCCTACCCTGAGACAGCCCGCCAGGCCTGCGGCGAGGACGCCCCACTGGGACCAGTCGCACCCCAGAAATGGCAGCGCAAAAAGACCGTTCCGGACGGAAGGCAGGCGTGACCACTGCACGTAGCAGTGTCCTGGCGGCCTGGACAGGTGCCGAGCTGCGGCCGAGACGGTGGGAACAGCAGGACTCGGGCACGGCGAGAGCTTGGCACTGGCGCCCCAGTCCCTCTCACCACAGCTTTGCGCCCGGTCCACGGGGAGCTTGGTACTGGGCCGTGCTCCTTTCTAAGCCTTCATCCTGCAAGAGCGCGGCCACAACGCTTGGTGGTGACCAGGGACCCCCGAGACTCACGCAAGCCCCAGGGTGGGGCGGCAGCACCCAAACTGCCCAGGACCATGAGCACAGGCAGGGCCCCCAACCGTGGAGCCGCGCCCCACAACAGGCGCGTGCTGCGGGCGCCTCAGCCCACGGCTGCCAACTGCCTGCAGGACGGGCAGCAGCTGAGACCCATGGGTGCTGTGGGGGGTGGGCTGTCATGGGTGCTGCTCCCAGAGGCCACTTCCGAGGCCGCATGCCTGCCCCCGCCCGGCCCCGACACGCAGCTGCCCACACGGCGGGGCTTCAAAGGGCGCTGAGACCGCAGGCACCGCGCGCCCACCACCTCCTCAGGCACGGCACGGCCGTCGCGGAGCCTTGGGGCCGCTGCGCCACAGCGCTCGGGGTGGAGCCTGCGAGGCCCCGGCGGCGCCTCAGCCCCGGCACGGAGCTCACAGGAGCAGCCTGGGACACGGCCGATGGCGGGGCCTCCGGGTTGGAGTCGCCGGCCCCCACAGCCGCCTGCCCCACGCTGCCCGCGGACGGGACCCCAACTGCACACGCCTCTAGCTCCAGCTGCACTCGGGCAGGGCCGGCCCACCGGCCGCAGCGTCCCCGCAGCCCTCTCAGCACACCGAGAAACCCCCTGCACGAAGAGCCCGTGTCTGCTCGGAGCAGAGTGCCGCTCCGCCGGGGCCGCCCAGCTGTCCTCCCGCACTGCGTGCTGGCCGCAGGCGCCAGAGGGCCAGGGAGTGACACCCACGACCCGCCCCACGCCGAGGGGAACAGGGGCGGCCCGCAGCCCAGACCCCCAGGCGACGAAGTGCGCCAGAGCGGCCGGAAGACCCTCGTCCTGCGGCCTGGCCGAAACGTGGGCTCCCAGGCGCTCGGGTGCCACCCGCAGCATCGCTTCAGCAGTCACGCGGCGACACCAGCCGCGCGTCAGAGCCCGGCCCGCGCTGCTCTGCCCCGGGGTGCATCTCAGGCTGACTGGCCCTGACAACCAGCCCGCTGCCCGCCCACGGTGTGATGGGCCTGGGGCCGGCCCTGCCCCATGGAGCGCGGTCCGGGTGAACCCTGGCAACGCCTGCCCTCCGGCTGGAAGCTGCACACGAGGGTATCCAGCGCCGTTCTCATAACTGAGTTCTCATAACTGACGTCGTAAGCAAACATCCTTTTTCTGCCTCGTGGGTAAATTCCTAAAAATAGCTTCCACACGACGTCTGTCCGGAGGTGCTCTGGGCGCCGCTGGCGGCCCCGTGCTCGGCCCTGTGTTCCCACGCGCTGCAGCCGCACCCAGCACCCGCGGCCATCTCGCTGGGCGGCCCTGACCCCACGCGCCCGACCTCCAATCGAGTTATTTCCCCCACCACGTCCCTGGCACTGCCGCGCCTCAGCCTTTACACCCGCACCCTTGGTGCGTCCAGGGGCCGGGGCACCACGGGACGCATGGCCTCCAGCCCGCCCCGCTCACAGCCCCGGGCCCGGCCACGTCTCCTCCTCGAGCCGCCCCTGCTGCCCGCGGCCCCGCAGACCATGGAGTCCGCCCCAGGCCCCACAGAGCCGGGTCCGCTCAGGAATCGCTCCCCGGACGACAGGCGCCCGCGTGTCGGTCACCAGCTCGTGAGCTCATTCTCCTCTCGCGGGCAGAGAAGCCCTGGCCGCGCCCTGAAGCCCTCCGAGCGTCTCGCCGCGGTCCCGCCTTGCCGCCACTCAGCGCCGGCAGCCACAAAGGTGCTCCGTGGCGTCTCGCGCGCGCTGTCACCGGCGGGGCGGCGCACAGGTGTGCACCAGCACCTCCTCACTGCCCCCGAGACACAGCCACCTGGGCGGCAGGACAATGCCCGGGACACGGTGCGGCGGCGCGGCTGTGGCTGACCCCGCTGCCGCGCCTCACAGATGGCCCAGTTACCCTCAGCCTTCTCCCCAGCACTGTCCCAGATTCCTGAGCACGGGCCGCGCCGGCCCACACCTGCCGGCCTGTCGCGCGGCCGCCTGCTGGCGACAAAGATGGCCTTCCCTCCCGCCAGCCCACCCTGCCTCCTCGCCCTCCCCTCTGGGGGTGCTGGGCCCAGCTGGAGAGCGCCGGCAGGGCGCTGGGAGCAGGCGCCACGTGCTGCCCAGGCGGGAGAGCGCCCATCGCCTGCTCACTTCAGCCTCCAGTTCCGGCCACAGCACCCGCGGGAGGGGCAGCGGCAACCGCCTGAGAGAAAAGGCCAGTCTGACGGCAGCCACGGAACAGGCCTGCAGGCAGGAGACCGGTGGGCGCCCGGCCAGTCCCCGCGGCCTTACCCCTTCCTCCGCTGGCCCGGGAGCCTGAGGCCGCAGGCACCAGGAGCTTGTTAGGGCTGGCTCCCAGCTGCCCCGTGGGGCAGGGTCCGCCTCTAACAAGACCACAGGGACTCGTGCGGCCGGCTTCAGGGTGGCACCCCACCCGACACACAGCTCAGCAGCTCCCAACTTAACAGGCTCCCCACTGCCCACCCCAACGAGGAGCCCTCACCCGCCTCTTCTGAAGCAAGCGCCGCTGCCAAAGCACCGCGCTCCAGCTCGCCCGTCTGCCCACCGCCCGGCAGTACGTAGGGCCGAGCCCAGGAGGGCTGCTGGGCCACCCCCCATCTCTGCACCCCCCCCCGCGGCTGGCCCGCCGCTGCGCTGGGCGGTCAGGCCCACCCGCCTCATGCCAGCCTGCGCCTGTAGAGCAGAGGCCAAGGAGCGGCGCCGACCTGCCACCCACAAGCTGGCAACCGCCTCGCCTCACAGCCATAGCCCCTGCTGCGGCCCCGCCCACCCCCCAGGGCTGCCGTCTCGGCCCTCCGCCCCAGCAGCCCGGGCAACGGGGTCTTTTACACCCCATCATGTCACTGCAGCCTGGGACCACTCCAGCCTCCGCTGCACTGAGGCAACTGCCAAACCTGCCCCCACGTGGCCCCCAAACGCACCTTCCACGCAGACGCCTGAAAGGCACTTCCCGCGGTGGGGCTGCAGCCTCCTGTCCAGCCCTCACGCTCCACCCCGCTGCTCGGGCAGAGGCCAGCAGTACCAGCACCCCAGGCCTCTGCTGCTCTGCGCCGAGCCCCAGCTCCACCCCAGCTCCCCTGCTGTCCCCTCGGGAAGGCCCAGCACCACCCAGCTCCTCTGCAGCCATCAGCATTCCCCACAGGCTGCAGGGAGGTGTCACTGTGTGTGCCCCCAGGGCACAGTCGGGCCAACTGCAAACTGAGCACATCCACATCGCAGCAGCCATGCCTGCAGCGTGGCCCTGCAGCCAGCGGCCAGCCCCCCGTCGAGGCTGTAGGTGAGTGGGCCTGCAGAGCTGCTGTCCACAGCCTCCCTGAGGCACAGCGAGCTCCTAGCGGCCATGCGCTGCGGCCACGCAGGCAGTGCCGCCCTCCAGGAAGTGCCAGCGGGCTGACAGTTGCATGTGGACAAAGCACCTTCCGCGTGTCCCCGTGCCTGGACCGTGTCCCTGCTGGCCCCGCCAGGCCCTGGAGGTCCCACAGCCACCAGGGCTGGGGCTCTCCTGCCTGGGAAGCCCGCCCAGAAGTCCAGTCCTCACCAGGGCTCCAGGCCACACTGCTCCAGGCCTGCAGCACCGCCCCATGGCGTCGGAGGGGCTCGCAGCTCCGTTACTGCCATGCCAGCCAGAGCCACCAGGGCCCTGGCCAGCCCTGCAGTGGGGCAGGGTGGGGCGGGCAGGGGGCAGGCGGGCACAGATGCGATCCCAGCAGCGGAGAACGAGGCAGGCCCACAAGGACCCTTGGGCAGAGTCGGGCCAGACGACAGCAGGAGAGCCAGGATGGGGCGTGCCCGAGGCAGCAGGGTGGCCCCTGGGCGAGCTGCATGACCAGCCTCACTGAGGACAGAATGGCGCGTCCCTGGCCCTAGGCGCAGAAGCGGAGGCTCTCACAGACGAAGCTGAAGGAACACCGCCAAGCGTTTTCTCACCCGAGTGCCAGGCTAACAGAAAAGCTCAGCTCTCCCCAGCGTGGGTCTGTGAAACCAGGACGCCCCTGCTGCTGGGGCTGCCCCCACCACCCAAACCCCGGGCTCCAGTGGAGACTCGGAAGCGAGAAGGGGCGGAGCACCGGGGAGCTGAGTGGGCTGAGTAAACAGTGTCCCCCCAAATCCAGGCTCACCTGGAACCTGCAAACATCAATGGGAAAGAGAGTCCTCGCATTAACCCAAAATGAGGTCAAACTGGATGCGCGCGGCCCCAACCCAACGCCCGACGCCCTCAGTAAGAAGTGACCCCGGGGGCAGCGTGTGAAGGCAGAGGTCAGGAGCAGCCCGCGCCCCACAGGCCCCCACAGGCTCCAGCTGGACGGCAGCCTCCAGACCCCCAGTGTGTCCACTCTCGCTGAGCAACCCAGTCGGGCCCCCCGAGGCCTGGGGCGAGGCTCAGGCTGTCACCCTGGGCCCCGCCAGGGCGCTGACCCACACGGGGTCTCTGTGCTCCCCTCAGCGTGTCTCGTGGCTCGGCCTGCTCTGCTCCTGCTGTCTCTGGGGGTCCCCTCCCCCACTCCTGGCCTGCGCCCCGCTCTTCTACACACACGAAAGCCTCCCAGCCAGCAGGGCTCTACGCGCAGCCCAGGGCAGCAAGAGCAGGACGCGCAGTGCAGGGGAGGGCGCCAGCGGGGGCGCACACGGCGCACCAGCACCACAGGCTGCGTCTGTCTGCACCGCCACTCGGCTTCTGGGCCAGCCTGGGACCCGGGTCGGGTATGACGACGCCCCCAGGGGGCCGGAGCAGGGCGCCTGGGCCTTGGGTCGCAGACGCTGGCAGGCAGACCCGGAACCGACGCGCGGCGGCCCACCGCGGGAGCAGACCGCAGGGCGTGCGTGGAGGGCCGCGCGGCCAGCCAGGGGCGCCCCGGCCCTGTCCCAAGGCCTCTGCTCAGCAGAGAAGCACCGGAGAGCAGCGCCCGCGCGCAGGTGGGGGCCCCGCAGGGCTTCTCGGGGCCTCCTCCGCCTCCCTGCAGGCGCCCGGCCAGGGCCCGCTACAGAGGCGCACAGCTCAGCGCCAGCTGCACCAGCACACAGAGATGCTCCTGAAGAGCACCAACGAAGCCTGTCGTGAGGACCCAGCGGCGCCTTTACAAAACCCATCTGGAAAGTGAGGCACAGGGGTGGCCGCGGGGGTGGGGCACCGCAGGCCAAGCGACGCCCCGCGAAAGCAGGGCTGACCACATGACCCCAGGAGCCCACAGGCCATCCTTGGCAGGCGCCCACCCAAGTGACAGCTGCGCCCAAGGCCCGTGGCGCCGCCCTGCAGAGGGCCCTTTGGGGGGGGTCAGCACACCTGGGGGACACCGCAGGGTTGGGGACAGCAGGAGAGGCCGGCACCGGGGCTCTCGCACCCCCAGAGAGCTTTATGGGGAAGATGAGGCAGTGCCAGCACCCATGCCCCAATAAGGAGCATGGGGAGCCGCCCGGACTCCCCCGCCGCACCCACCAAGCCACCACCCTCACTTCAGCTCACCTAAGTGGCCGCCCAGACGCAGGCTCCGTCCTCCCTCACCTGTGAGTGCGCCCAGCCCCCACATCCTTCAGGCATGCTGGCGCCCTCTGGAGCCACCAAGGCTGACGGGGCCCCAGCAGCCACCTAGGGGTGTGACTTGGCCCTGCCCTGACCCCAGCACAAAACAGAGCCCCTGCTCTCTCCCCATTGAAGTGCGAGCTTACAAAGGCCCTGGGCCACCCTCACGCAGCCTCATCCCTGTGACAAAAGGCTGAAGAAGCATCTGTCTAACGCATTCCCAGTTGTGTTCACGAGGACGTGAAAAATGGCACTGTGACTGTCACCACCTGGTGAGCCAAAGGACACCAAAGGTTCATGAAATTAAAAATCAACGCCATAGGCCCTCCCTGGTGGCGCGGTGGGTTAAGCAACGCACCATGAAGCAAACCGCAGCCACTGCGGCAAGAGTTCGATCCCTGCTGCCGGCCAGGGAGGGAACCCCCAGGGCGCAGCAGACCTCTCCTGCCTCCCGCTGCCCCCTCAGCAGTGTGTTTCAGTCCATCTGCCTGTTCTGTTCCCGACTCTGTCTCTGGCGAATCCTCTCCCCCCACACACACCTCTGGCCTGTACCCCAGTTCTTGTATCCACAAATAAATCTTTAAAAAAAAAATCAATGTCATAAGGGGCCTCCCGGTGGCCTGGGGGTCGAGTCTCAGGCTGTCACCACTGCAGTGTGAATCTGATCCCCGGCCAGCGAGCTGACCCACAGGGCGCAGCAAACCTCCCCTGTCTCCCGCTGCCCCCTCAGCAGTGGATTTCAGTCGATCTGCCTGCTCTGCTCCCCACTGTCTCTGGGGAGTCCTATCACCCTCCAACTCTGGCCTGCACCCCAGCTCATCCTTGCAAAACACAAAAAAGTCTGTCATAAAGGAATCGTGAAACCTCAATAATAACTCCCTAGTATGTGGACATATCACAGCGTCAAGAGTATCCCCGGAAAAGGAAAGTCTTTTAAGGAAAACGAGGGACAAAGGCCAGGGGCGATGGTGCGGTGCAGGGTGACAGGCCAGAGACAGCAGGTCTAAAAGGGAGGGTGCACTGCCTGGCCAGCCGCGCCCCACACCAACTCACCCTATCCCCACAAGAGGCTGTCCCGAAGCAATGCGCTGCAAGGCAAAAGTGAACCCTGCCTGCACCCCCCCCCCCCACTCCGGGAGGCTCCCGGTGCCTCCCGCAGACAAGAGAGCAACAGGCCAGGCTGCTGGCCAGGGCGGAACTGGCCCCCAGCCTGAGCACCGCTCTGTCCTCAGAACTTGGGCTTGTTCCGCCCTCCTGAGCCCACAGCAGCCTCCAGTGCTCCCGTCTAACCAGAAAGGGTCTCGGCTCCGAGCCTCACTGCCATGGCACAGTGGGCGGCCTGGGCCTCCACTCGCCACTCGCGCAGCGTGCCAGCTGGACACACGCAGAGACCCCAGCAGCCACCACAGGTGTGCTCAGCCAAGGCCTGAGCGCGCCCAGCCGCCACCTCTGGCAGCCCAACCCCTCGACGGGACGCCGTCCACGCAGGCGGCTACCGCGCCACAGCGACCGACTCCAACGGCAAAGGAGGCTCAGCTGGGAGATCCGAAAGCCACCTCGAGTCCACGTCAACGCGCTCAGGAAGGTTCTGGCACGGCCTTTCCCAGAATTTATATTTTGCAAGTCAAACAAGGGAACAGTGTCGCCGAAGCCTCCACTCACACAGGAGATCTGCGGACACCTGAAGTCCAGTCCCTGGCCATTGCGCCCCTGCCAGCAGGCCCTGCGGGGCAGGGGCTGGTAGTACCCAGCACCCCGGGCAGTACAAACCTCTGCAGGCGTCTTGTGTTTCCAAAAGAGAAGATATATGAGAGGAACAGAACTCAGCTCTAAAAACACTGCAATTCAGCATCTTCTCGGGGAAAGCATACGCTGTTGCACTCCGGCCAGCCACACAGGCGCACACACTGCACACGCACGTGCAAGCACACACGCAAGCACAGCACATACGCATGCAAGCATGTGCGTGCAAACACACACAGCACTTGGCACACTTAAACACACACTCGACACGCATGCAAACGACGGCATGTGCAGCACACGTGTGCAAACACGCGGCCCACGTGCAGCCCGTACATGGCACACGCGCGTGCAAAGGCATAAGCGCCATGTGTGTCCGGGCTGCTCGCCTTCTCCCTGGACGCACCGTCCTGCTTGAGGACCGCTCCTCAGGTCCCACCGCCGCGCAGAGGGGCTTCTGTCCCTGCCCGATATCCACTAAACCAAGCGCCTGACTGCATCTGCTTGGTCAACGTCTCTGACCACTCCTACAGATAAAGGCAAACCTCAAATCAGAATTGACACCAGAGTTAAAGAACTCTAAAATGCCCTGTTAACACCTCACAAGCCCCGTTCTAAACAAGGTTTTCAAAATAACTTGGCACGCCCCACAGTTGAGCCCAGACAACATAACCCAGAGGATCTAAGAATTTAATCCAATTCAGAGATTAACACAAGCCAAACCCTTTGAACAGATGAAAACCAGTGAAGAATCTCTAAAAAACGCCAAACTACATGTCAAAGACCAAATCATCGTTTCTGGTTAAAATCCGCAGCCAACAAGCCAGCCACTGGCAGGCGCGACGAGACACCCAACACCCTGGAGCTGCATGCAGACACAGCTCCGCCACCCTGCCCGGGACGGCAGCCGCAGCAGCAGGCAGGCCGGGGCCACCCAGCAACACGGCACCTGCTCCTCAGGTAGTCCTGCAAACCCGGGGAGGCAAGTCACGCTTCACGATCAAAGATCACCAGACCTGAAGACCGTTCCACTATTCTAAGGAAGGGCAGCCGGTCATTCTGCAGCCCGCAGGGAGCCTGAGGGACTGGAGCTCAAAATCCACCATGTGAAACTCACTGCCCTCCCCCAAGCAGCATGAGGTGTCAGGCACAGAAAACCCCTATGGGTCTTCAGGGGCAGCTGCTTAGCGTGCCTCCAGAGACAAGGAGGCTGCCTGAGCCCAGGCACCACTCGGGGAATCTCTGCCCTGTGGGTGAGTTCACGTGAGGACGTCCATTCTGCGTGACAATCTGCTCGAGGCGCACTCGAAGTGCTCCCGCAGGCAGGCGCCGGGGCCAGGGCGGCCTGGTGGCAGGACTGATGCCCGCACTGCAGCGGCAGCAGCATTTCGAACCTCGCCGTGCAGGCGGCCCTGCCCTGCAAGCCGGTGAGCCCGAGCCTGAAGCCAGCACAGCGGCCGCCACCCGGGGGTCCCCCAGGACGACCTCCGCCGCCGCGGGGCGGGGCTCTGCAAAGCCAGGCCCAGGCGAAGCGCCATCCCGCGGGCCCGCGGGCGGCCCCAGCTCCCGGCGGGGGCACAGCCGCCGGCGCGGCACAAGGAAGCAGAAGAGGAACCGCCGCTCACTTTCTTTTTGCGACACACGCCTTCCGGAAGGCGCGAGCGCAGGCGGCCTCGCTTTCCAAACTGAGCCCCCGCCCTCCGGCCGGCCTCGAGCGCGGCCCGGCCCGCGGCGCCCCGCGGGGCTCCAGCCGGGCCGCAGGGCGCGTCGCCGAGCGGCCCCCGCGCTGTCACCCGCGAGACCGGGCGCGCGGACGCCCGACCTCGACCGCAGGGCCGCGGCGCCCGGCACCCCCGGTCGAGCCGCGGCGGGGCGCCCGAGCCCAGAAGCCCGGCCGCCCCGGGGCCCGCGCGGACGCTCCCGCCAGGGCCCGGCCCCCGCCCGCGGGCCCGGCGGCGGCGGCGGACAAAGGCGGCGGCGGCGCGCCATCTTGGCGGCCGGACGCGGGCCCATTCATTCCCGCCCGCCGGCCCCCGCCGCCCGCGCGCCCGCCCCGGCCCCGGCCCCGGCCCCGGCCCCGGCCCCGCCGGCCGCACTCGCCGGCCCCCGGCCCCCGGCCCGCGCCCGCGCCCCGGAGCCGCAGGGCCGGCGTGGGGGCGGGGCGGGGGCTGCAGCGGGCCGGGCGGCGGGCGGGGGCCGGGGGCCGGGGGCCGGCGGGGCCGGGGGCCGGGGGCCGGGGGCCGGCGGGGGCCGGCCGGGCCGCCTCGCTCACCTCGGCGCCGCGTCCCGCCTGACGCCGCACGGGCCCCTCAGCCGCCGGCCGCCGCTCGGAAGGGTCGCGCTGGGCCGCTGCGCGGGCCTGCGGGCAGGTGGCGGCGAGGCTCGTCGGTCCCGCGGCGCCGCTCGCTCCGCTCCCGCGCCGTCCGCTCCCGCGCCGCCCGCTCCCGCGCCGCCGCCGCCGCCTCCGTCCGCCCCTCAGACGCCTCCAGCCATCGGGATGGGCGCGGCGGCCCCTGCCCGCAGCCTCGGGAAACCCCACGTCGCGTCACCGCGCACGCCGCGCGCGCACGCCGCCCCGTCCCGGGCGCGCGCGGCTTAAAGGGGCCGCCGCCCCCGCGGCCTGCGCCCGCCCGAGGGCCCCCGTGGCGGGCGCCCGCGGGGAGCGCTGACGCCCCCGTGGGGCAGGCGGCGGCGCGGGCGCGTGTCCTGGAACCCTCCAGAATGTCCGCGAGCCATGCGGCCCCACCCCGCCCGCTGACCACCCGCCCCACCTTCTCGCTGCGCCCGCCCTGCCGGCTCCAGGGCCCTCCGGGCAGCTGGAGAAATCGCCACTGCCCTTTCCTCCCAGAACGCCCGCCACCACCCAAGGAGCCCCTTGGCTCGCCACCCGACCCCCTGCTGGGGGCGCGCTGGAGCAGACACCCCCAGGTCCGGCCCGGCGCCCACCGCTTCCTGCCCCGCTGGCCCCTGGGGCGCACACTATCCCTTCGGCCTCAGCACCCTCCGCACTGGGGCTGCAGAACGCCCAACCCTGCACTTCCCAGTTTCGCCAGGGAACCCCAAGACGCGGTCCGTCCTGCTTAGAGGGCAGGGGTTCAGAAGTCGGGGTCCCGCTCTGGCCCTGGTCACTGCAGAGCGAGGAGGGTCAGCGGGCCCACGACTGCCCTGTGTGGCCGGCCCTCCTGGACAGCTGGACACCCGGGCCCACAGTGCGCCCGGTGGGAAGCCCACCTGGCTCCACAGGGCAGCCGCGGCACCTCCTGGCTGGGCCGCTGGGCCCTCTGGCCATGTGGGGGCATGGGTCCTGGGCCCCTGCGCTGGCCTCCTGCCCGGTGACCTGGATGGCCTTGTGGACATGGCCTCTGCACCACACCCACAGGGTCACTGCCTGGCCACCGCAGGCTGTGCTCCACTGAAGACCCGGGGCAGCGAGGGACCCACCTCCTCAGAGATGCCCCACTGTGGGGTGGGCAGGTGAGAGGTGTGGGCCAGCTGGGCCTGCGTCCTGAGTGAGGGGCAGTGGGCCGGCCCTGGGCCGTCACCAGCCAGAAGGACGGGCTCTATAGGCAGCTCCGCTCCAGGGCAGGCGGTGTGGGCACTGGAAAGAGGAGGGCTCTGGGCCGTGGCAGGTCTCAGGCACCATGGCCCAGGCCGCAGATGCAGCTCAGAAACACCCCACGGAGTGTGGCTCTGCGGGAACCCTCAGCAGCCAGGAGCCGGGAGGGGGCAGGGGGAGCGGCGGAGGGGCGGGCCCTTGGAGGGCTGCGCCCAGCCACCGGAGGGCTGGCTGCAGCCAGGGGCTGTGGTCTCTGCAAGGACTTCATGCTGAGGCTGGCAGGAGGCCATGGACTCAGAACCCACCGACCCCCGGAGTCCCCACACGTTGCTGGGGCCATGGCGGCAGCTGGGCTGGACCACAGGGCCCCCGGCCTCCCGGCCATGCCCAGCACAGCAGGGTCGCAGTCAGGGCCACACGCCAGGACACCCGTTCGGTGCCTGCCCCAGTTGGTCGAGGTACTGGGGTGCAAGGTGCAGCGGAGCCATCCCTACAACTTGCCCCCCGCAGCCAAACCCCTCCTCTCCGTGTTCATGGACAGGCAGTGAGGGCCAAAGTTGAAGGGCAGGAAGGAGGCGGGCAGGGCCGAGCCCCCACATGCCGGGGCCTGGCTGCCTGCCCAGGGCCCTGCGCGCTTGCGGGCTCTCCGGGCAGCAGCCCTCGGCCAGGGCCAGCTCTGGCCAGCGCTCAGGAACCTTCCGGTCTCTGGCCGGGGCCTCCCTCGGACATGAGGGCCAGCCCTTGCGGGCTGAAGGATGCTGGAAACCTGCCCGTACCACCTCCACCCCTTGGCCCAGGCCTTGAAGTTTGGGGTTCCCAGCAGCTGCCGGCCTCCTCCTGGCTGGACAAAGATCAGGGTCCAGGGCCTCAGTGGCCCCGTGGCCCCCACCGCCGTCTCCTGCTCGGGAGACACCCCTCCTGCTGCAGATAAGAGGCTGCGCCTCAGCCCAGCCCATGCCCAGAGTCCAGAGCCACCAGCCTCACCTAGGCCAGCGGGCTCTGCGGATCTGGCAGGGCGCCAGCCAGCATGCCAAACCAGGGGGGGGGGGGGGGGNCCCAACGGGGGGGGGGGGGGGGGGGCGAATGCATAATTCAGAGCCCAGCCCATCTGCTCTCCAGCAGGAGAGGGCCTGGCAGAAAGTAGGGCTTTGAAATCTGAATTATTCAAACAACCTTGCACGTGACCTAGACCCACAGCGGCCCAGCCTCCCTGCGGGCGGGCTCCGAAGGGTGTCCCTGCAGGGGCCCAGGCTGCCCCTTGTCCGGCTGTCCTGCCCATCCTGTCCTCCCCTCCACCGAGGAGGAGGGCGCTGGACCCTGCCCCCACACCCGAGGACAGAGGCCCCTGCCCCCACACCCCAGGAAGGGGGGCGGTGCAGAATGTAGGTAATCCAGAAACAATGCTAATTAGCGGCCCCCCCCAGGCTTCTGTGAGGAACCAGGTCAGGATTTGGGAGGCTCCCCCGCCTCCCCCACCTCGGCTGGCTTTTACGGAATGTCCACCAGACCCCAGGAGGTCCCTAGTCCCTGACCAGGGCAATCCTCCCCCAAAGACTGTCCGTCCCCCACAAGACCTCTGGCGGGGGTCTTCTGGGGGATCTGGGCAGGGAGAGGGCAGCTTTATGGGGAGGGGACAGCTGGGCATACCTGTGGAGCCGCCAGGGTGCAGGGGGCGGGGGCAGTTGGCCTCAGGGCCAGCAAAGCATCCTAGGTCAAGGCTGCCCACAGCCTTAGGGTGCTGCAGACCCAGGGGTGAGTTTCCTCTGCCACACGCCTGCCCTGGGGCCTTTGGCGAGGCTGAGCCCTTCTGTCTGGAACCCCTGGCCCCGGAGGCCCCCAAGCACCGCCTCTCCCTTCCGTCACGCCTGGGGGCTGACCTCTGGCCCTGGCCCTGGTGGGCACCGACCTTTAGTCAGGGGCACCCTGGAGCCAGGAAGTGCGGGTGAGGGGCGGGGTCCACCCCAGGGCGCTCTACGAAGGGCCACCGTGGGGCGTGGGGACCGCCCTGCAGGCTGCGGTGGCCACAGACTGTGCCTGCATCAGGTGGATAAGGGCAGAGGACCGCCAGGTCCCACTAGTGTGTGCATCTCCTCAAAGGAGGTGGTCCCCGGGAAGGCAGGGGAGGAAGGGCCGCCTCAGTCCCAGGCCTGGAAGGGCCGGGGCGGTGCGTGCAGAGGGCGGGCACAGGAAAGGGCGAGCAGGCGCCTGCGGCCCCGCCACTGGGGGGCGACCCTCCCGCACTGCGTGGGCACGTGGCCTCAACAACAGCGGCAGAGGCCCCCGCGTTGGTGTGCCAGCCTGAGACGTGCACAGCGGTACACACGGTCGTTTCTCGATCAACACCAGCCTCTTCATGTTCTGTTTGGCACAAAACACACAGGCAAGAGGGTCAGGGCAGACGCAAGGTAGCAAGTGGCAGAAAGACCAGCTGCGTAAGCCGGGAGTAAGAGGTGGGGCTTCAGGCACGGCTTGATCCAGGCATCCAGAGAGGCTGTTGGGACGCCCAGCCCACGGGGTGCTCCTTTTCTCTGGCTGGCAGGGAACGGCCACCAGCATGCCCTTCCTGTCGCCCCAGCCCAGCAGACACATGCCCCAGAGCCCCAGCTGCGGGTGCTGGCAGCAGAGAGGCAGCGAGAAGGGAGCCGGACGGGCTGCCGGGCACTCTAGGGACAACGGGAAGCCCAAAGGGCAGAGGCAAGCGCTGCGGCCAGGGGGTGCTGCGCAGGGAGAAGCTCTCGTCCCCTCCTGCCTCTTAGCTGAGCAGGATCTGGGCACCGGAGCTACTGGCACGGGAGCCTCGGGGCTGCTGGGTCTGAGGCCCCAGCCTCTGGCTGAGATTGGACGTGGGATGGAGGAGCTGGGCAGGCCCTGGCCTCCTCTCTCCTCCCCGGCCCAGCCCCCATTTCCTGTCCAGGCTTGGGTGGCTCCCTGGCAGGGAGGTCACAATTGTTCTCCAAGGGGCACTTCCCCCAGCAGCCAGCAGAAGGCCGGGCAGTCCCAGCCAGCCTGGAGAAGAGCAGCCAGCAACGCCCTCGGGCCATTAGGCTGCTGGGCTGGGGGAGACAGTTGAAGGAAGCAGTCCACAAGCCAGAGGCAGACAAAGGGCGGCAGCCCCACCCCCACACACAGAGGGGGCCAGGCTGGCTCGGATGCGGGTGGGCACGACTGGGTGGCAGGCGGCTCGCCAGTCGGCCCCTCGGGCCCCTTCTGTGCCTGCACCCCGCCCACTGGCCACACCTCCTGCCCGCAGGTGCCACCAGAGGCGCACCAGGCGGGGCCGGGGCTGGAGGCAGGACACAGCCCTGTCGCCCACGCCCCGAGGGTGCCTGGCCGGGCTGAGACGTGTGGGGACCAGGGCTCCTGCCCACCCCAGGCCCTGCTGCAGGAGGGGCAGGACTGGGGGTGGGGTCGTCCCAGGACCCAGTCACTGGCCCACCACTCCCAGCCTGCCGTGGGCCCCGCCCATCCCCCTGTGGGCAGTGCCCGCACTCGGGGGCAGTCCCCTGGAACGGGGCGTCCGGGCCGCTCTGCTAGTGCCCACCAGGTCGATAGCCTGCTCCGGAGCCGCAGTGGGCAAGAGAGGCGGGGCCCGCCTGGGCTGGTTGGCACGGCCTTCTGGAGCTTGCTGCTTCGTGGGCCAGGAGCGGGCAGCGAGGCCGGACCAGAGCCAGACCCAGTGCCCCGGCCACCGGGAGGTTGCTGAGCTTGCTGTGCCCCAGGTGCCCGCGGGCCCCAGGGCTGCGCCTGGCTGCAGGGGCGCACACTGCCAGGGCCTGGCATCGAGGTCACACGTGGCCAGTGCTGGCCCGGGGCGTGCCTGGCTAGGCCTTTTCTCGGTGTCCAGTCTCAGGTCACAGCCCAGATGACCACACGCTCTGGACCAAGTGTCCCCCTCTCTGTTTCCCTGCCCTGCAGCTCCGGCCAGGGTTCTCACCCCCGTGGAGCTCAGCGCAGGGCACCCCACATTCCCCTTGCCCCAGAGGGGGCAAGCCTCTGGTCCAGCACGGAGCTTGTCTCGGCAGCTTCCTTGCCGGGAGAGAAAGCCCTGTCCCCATTGACACTGCCCCACCAGCCCCACGCGGCTATGACTGGCCAGGCCCTCCCGATGGCTGCACAGCCACTGGTCTCCCGGCCAGGCCCCAAGGCCGCGGGCAGGGCCTCTGAGCACAGCCCGGCCCTGGTGGCCGTGCACCCTGTGGCGTCAGGGCCAGTCCCTCGGGCTGAGTCCACCACTTGGCTACCGCCGACGGGCCCACGTGTTCTGTGTGAATGCCTATTTTCAGTTCCTGTGGGGTCCACCTGGGGCAGAATGTGGGGTCACACGGGGACTCCAACTCGCCTGACTGCCCAGCTCTCCCCTCGGCAGCTGCACCCTTCCCAGGGCAGGCCAGGAGGGCACTGGGGCCTGCCTGGCACGACCCTGCAGCTGAGGGCCGGGGGTCTGGGCACCTTCCAGTGCCCCCTGGGCGCGTGGGTTCAGCTCCTGAGTGCAGGGGGGGGGGCTGGGCGTGCACATTCTTCTGCCCCCCTGGAGGCAGCTGGCTCCTTGCGTGAGCTTTCTTTTTTTTTATTTCCCCGGAGGCGGTGCACCGTTCCCAGAGGCACTGCGCCGCCAGGTTGAGGCGTGGCGTGGACGGAGCAGCGCGCCTTCCAGCTCCCTGCCCCAGAAGTCCACTATTGCGCTGTCCGCGGACGGGGACACATCTGATACTAAACCGGCAAGGACGGATACTGCACTGATCTTAGCCAAAGGGGTGAGAAGTGATGCACAAGTTTCCTCTTTGTTGCTTGTGCATCCTGCTGCAAGAGGCGTGGGGTGTGAGTCTAGGAAGCTTTGCCCCCTATCTCAAGGAGCCGTGCGATTAACGTGCAAATCCGCGCTCTGGTCCCTGTGGACAGGGCAGGGCCCAGCACTCCTCTCAGAGGGGTGCTGGCGTTGCAGGAAAGCCAACACACAGGCGCTCCCCTAGCTCCTGAAGGCCCCCCCCCCGCCACACTGTTCTGATTGCGGTAGCTTTGTGTGAGGTTTTGGACTGGGCTCACTCACGGGTCTTCCAGCTTCGCCCTGGTCCCCCTGCTCCCTCCTCCGCCTTCCTCTCCCCTCCCTGCCCCATGAAGCAGGGGGATGAGGGGGGAGGAGCAGAGGGTGGGCCGCAGGGGTTGAGGAGGCCTGTGGCTGGGGACAGGAGCTGGGGCCTGTGTCCTGGACCCGGCCCTTGTCGGGGGAGTGAGTGGGCCCGCGGGGCATGCAGAAAGCCGAAAGCCAATGAGGGGCACAGGGAACTCCACGGAGCAGAGCCTACTGGGGTGCCAGTGTCTCGCCCAGGGGGACCAGGAGGGACTTCCAGGGAGGGGTGGGCCAGAGGAGCACCCCGAAAGGTGGGATGTTGTCCACTAGAGGGTGGGCATGGCCAGGGCAGCGGACCAGTCAGGAGCTGGACCAGTGGGGAGGCCTCACGAGCCTGGGGCCCAAGAAAGGGAGGATGGCCCTCTGGTCTCACCTCGCCCTGTGCCCCTGACCGTGCCCCTGACCAGCAAACCCCAGCCCTGCTGGCAGCCCCACCCAGCCTTCTCCTCTTCCCAGCGATGGGCCTCCTTGTGGGTGGGGCCTGGTGGCCTGGGGGTGTTTGGAGGCCCAGAGCGGCCTGGGGCTGGGTTGACAGGGCTGGGGCCCCACTCCACCGCTCCTGAGGGGCTGAGCCCTGCCCCCTGCCCCCTGCCCCCCCTGCCCACCCAGCCAGAGCCCAGCCTGTCAAGCGGATGGAGTTGCCCAGAACTCCGGCTGGGAAGCCCCATCCCCTGCCGGGTCCCCCATCGGACAGGATTCGGGCCAGCCAAGCCTCCTTCTGAGGGCAGCAGTTCCGGGGTGCCCGAGTCAGTGGGGGCAGCACAGGAGTGAGGGTCCCTCTGATCTGGGCCACCAGCCGGCACCTCTGCACATTGCCCTCAGGGCAGTGGTCAGCAGGGCCTCTGCAGGGAGGCAGCGGTGGGCGGCTGGCCCTCCATCCCCTGGGCCTGAGGCTGTTTGTCAGGAGCCTGTCCCTGCAGCCCTTCCACCTAGGAGGTGATGCAAGCTGTGCGGGAGTGGCCCTGAGGGCAGGCTGGGTGGGGCTCCTCCTGGGAGGCAGGCGCAGCTGCTGGGTGTTTTGGAAACCTGTGTGTGGCCACTGGGGCGGGTGCCTGGAGCCAGGGACCCTGGGGCTCTCGCTGTGACGTCCGTCTGGGCCCTGCGCTCCCGCGGCATCTGCGCAGGCCTGCCCTGGGGGCCCGCTGGCGGGATCAGACTTGCAAGGGCCTCTGTTCCGCTGCTCGCCCTCAGCACCCCTTGGGTGAGAGCGCCAAGGAGCAACTGCAGGAGCGTGCAGGGGCGGCTGCTGCCGGCGCAGGGTGCCTAGGCGCTGCGAGGCGGTGGGGGCGCTCCCCCTGGGCCCCGCCCGCCCGCCCGCCCGCAGCCTCCCCACCGCAGTGGCGCGGGGCTGCCTACGCCACTGCCGGACGCCTGCCCGGGGCCAGGCTCAGGGAGGGCTGGGCCTCGTGTGCCGAAGACCTGTCTAACTGCTGGACAAACGGCCCTCGCTGCTGCCACACCTGAGGGGACGGCAGGGCGAGGAAGCGGGCGCCCCCCACGCCGCGGCCCGGGAGAAGCAGGGGGTCGTGGGTCCTGCCGGCCGGACTCCCGGGAGGCGGTCACTCGGCGCAGAGGGCCGCGGGGTCTGGGGCGCCGGCCGCGGCGCGGCGCGGACGAGAGGGGCCGAGCGCGGCCGGGGCCGGCCCCCGCCCCCGCCCTGGGCCGATGACCTTCGCCCAATCCCACCCCAGGAAGGCCGACCCCAAGACCCGGAACTGCCGCAGGCCCGCCCCGCCCGGGGCCGCCCCGCGCGGCCCGCGAGCGCCCCCTGGTGGAGCCGAGCCGGGCCGAGCCGAGCCGAGCCCAGCCGAGCGCGCCGCTTCCGGCCTGCCCGGGAGGGGCGGGGCGAGCTGGGGACAGAGCGAGGGGCGGGGCGGGGCGCGCTGGGGACAGAGCGAGGGGCGGGGCGCGCTGGGGCGGGGCGAGCGGCGGGAAGGAGCGAGGGGCGGGGCTCACGCCCTGCCAGGGGGAGGTG
>JAGFMF010012255.1:375184-406624 GCA_019455555.1 Galemys pyrenaicus
GGGGCGGGGCGACCTGGTGACAGAGCGAGGGGCGGGGCGCGCTGGGGACGGAGTGTGAGGCGGGGCGAGCTGGGGAAGGGGCGAGGGGCGGGGAGCGCTGGGGAAGGGGCGAGGGGCGGGGCGCGGCGAGCTGGGGAAGGGCCGAGGGGCGGGGCGCGGCGAGCTGGGGAAGGGCCGAGGGGCGGGGCGCGCGGCGGGACGGGGCGTGGCGGGCCCGAGCGGAGGGCGGTCTCTGCGCTCTGGCGTGGACAGGCTCCTGGAACACGGACGTGCAAATACGTGCTCAGGTCCCGGCGTAGTTCTTTGTTCTCACTGCAAATACAGCCTCACGCAGAAGCGATCAGCACGCCCCCGGACAGCGGCAGATGTGCTGCGACTCCACAGGGACATTCAGTTAACTGAGTAGTAGCCCAGTAGAAGTCCCATCAGTGACAGCTGGGGTGACCCACCCCTGCCCAGTGTCACCCCCGCCCCGCGTGCCCCGCCCCTGTGCGCCCTGTGCTGTGCCCCCGCAGGAGCGGTCCGCAGGTCCTGGTCTGGGGGCTGCCAGGCTGGACGCTGCAAGAACTTGGCCCTCTGGGCCAGGAGCTGGCCGCCCTGTGGTACATTCCAGGGCTCCTGGCACGGGGCTGGCGGGTAAGTGAATGGTGGAGGGTATGAAGCTGTGCTGGAGCCAACCTACCCGAGTTGCCGACCTCATCGTCATCTCCCTCCCCACCCCCCTTCGGCGCCCCAGGCCATGGCTCTGGACGAGTCCCTTGTGTGACTGTCCTGGCTCAGTGACCTCTCTGGTAGGCTGCGGTCATCTCAGTGGCTCCGGTTCCTCCGCAGTCGCACCCGTGTTCGCCTTGGACTTTGGGGTGACACCCAGCAGAGGAGACAGGCCGAAGGAGCCGGAAGGCCCTCCCTTTCCCTTGAGGAGAGACGGAGGACCTAGGACTGGCTGCCATGCCTGGCCTCACTTGGCTCTCCCTCGGGCCAGCTGTCCACCCTGGGGCCCTTGGGGAAGTGGGTGGCCACCTGCCAGCTGCAAGAGGAAGACATTCAGGGCCTCCCTGGGGGTGCAGCAGGTTGAGCATGCACTGTGAATCATCCTCCCCACTGCAGCATGAGTTCGATCCCCGCCCAGGGAGGGACCCCCAGGGCGCAGCAGACCTCCTGCCTCCGCTGCCCCCTCAGCAGTGCGCTTCAGTGGATCTGCCTGTTCTGCTCCCTGCTCTGTCTCTGGTGGGTTCTCTCACTGCCCACGCCTCTGGCCTGTACCCCAGCTCTTGTGTGCATAAATAAATCTTCAAAAAAAAAGAAAAAGAAAAAGGAAGCCATGCTGGCAACCTCTGACCGGGAGGCTCCCTGGGCGTGCCTGGCTGGCTCTTGGCCCGGAGGCACAGGGTGCCGACACCTACCCTCTGGGGCACGGGCTCCCGTGGCCTTCTGGGCTCAGCTCTCTGGTACTGCCCGCAGCACAGTGCCAGGCCAAGGGGCGCCACTGCCCCACCCCAGCCGCACCTCGCACTGCCCCGTGACCACCTGGGAGGTGCAAGAGGGCTCGCGGTTCGTGCTGCGACGTGCTGGGCCGCGCAGCCTTGCTGGGGTGCGTGTCGCCACAGACGCCGGCCACGCGTGCCCCTGGCCTGGGCCACCTGCTCCGCCAGCGAGTGATGGCGGGCCCGGCCCAGCCCTGGCTCTGCCCCACAGCCATGGCTGCTCAACGGGCCAGCGGGACCCCGTGGCGTGGCCCTCGCTGCCGGAGGCCGCTTGCCCGTTGCTGCCTCCTCCTGCAGACACGGACCGTAAGCCCAGTTTCTGCTGGCGCCCCAAACCCTCACGTCCTTGGGGCCTGGCTTGCTGGTGCTGGCCACCCCCGCACAGCCTCCTCCCACGTGCCCTGGCCGCCCCTTGTCCGTCCATCCAGGGCCCCTGAGCGTTCCCGAGACGGGACGGGCTGGGGCGGCTGGCGGGGCCAGCTCCCTTGGATGCAGATGGTAAGAGGCCATGGGAGGGCGCCCCTGCCAGGCAAGCGGGGGCCATGAGCTCTGCGTGGGCTCTGCCCTCCCAGGAGGTCTCTGGCACCCCCGGGACTCGGCCAGGCTGGCCACGGCAGCCGTGGGATGAGTCGCGTCTGGTGCGAGGCCTCGCACTGCTGTCCCGTGGAGGGGACTGCCCGGGGTGCCCAGGGGCTGCTCAGCGCACCCAGAGCCCCGCCGGGGCCAGGGCCAGCTCCTCTCAGCAGGCCCTTGGGCCTGACCATCCCCGAAGCCTGGCTGCTCTGCACAAGGCCGGGCCCGAGTCCACCCCCACTCAGAGTGGAGAGCAGGGACGTGAGAGAACGGGTCCCGGGGTCACGCTCCACCGGGCCCTGGCTGCACTGCCCGCTGCTGGCCGTGGCGTCCTCACCCAGGGCGCCCTCACACCGCCGGCTCAGAGCAGGGACGCGGCCCAGGCGAGCCCCAGGGACAAGGGAGGCCTGGGTGCCCGGGCTGGGTGGCAGGGCTGCAGCACCCGCATGCCGGCTGCAACCCTCCAGCTCGGCTGCTGCGGCGAGAGGAGCCACCTGGGACCGGCAGCCCGAGCGGCAGGGGGGCGCGGACTGGGGCCTAAGCTGCGTTTCTGCTTCGCAAGGGTGCCAGAGAGCCGCTGCAGGACGGCCTGCTGGCCGTCCACTCCGCACACTTCGGGTCTGCGTCAGCGCCGCGTCTCGCCCCACGGAAAGCAGGACACATAGCCGGCGCGGGCCCACCGCCGCCTTGGAGCGCAGGTCTCGCCTCCCTGCACAGCGCAGCAACGCTGTCTCGGCCGTGGGCTGCGTGGGGTTAGCAGGCGGCCCCGCCCGGCTTGGGGGGCGCCGGCGCAGCCCTGTCAGGTCCGAGCCTGGCCGCCACGCTGGAGCCTGCGGCGCCGCTTCCGGCCACTCCGCCCTTGGTGGCTGCGGGGCTGGGGGGGCCTGTCTTCAACGCCCCAAAGCAGAAGCCGAGGCCAAGGGCAGCTGAGGACGGAACTGGGCGCCCCAAGCCCAGAGTGGGCGCCCCCCTCCCGCCACCCGGCTGCCAGAGCCTTCCTGCGCCGTCAGCACAACCACGGCCGCAGCAGCTGGCACGGCCTGGCGGGCGTGCTGGCCGGTGCTTGGCAGACCGCAGCGCAGCCTGGGACACCCGCTGCCCAGGCCAGGGTCACGGGCGGGCAGCTGTGCGTGACTCTGGGCCGTGCACGCGGTGGGGGTGGAGGCTGCGGAGCAGCCCCCTCCACCGTGAGGCCCCAGAGCCCCGGACCAGTGCCTGGGCAGGGCCAGAGCGCACAGGGCCGAGGAGGCCGGCGCGGGGCCCTGGTGGGGACGGGGGGGGGGGGGGGGGGGGGGCTGCCGCCCGGCCGGGGGGCAAATGTCGGGCNGGGGGGGCTGCCGCCCGGCAGGAGGGCAAATGTCGGGCTGAGCCGGGTGGGCAGGTGCCTGCTGTCTGCCCCCTGCCCCAGGAGTTCTCCCGCCCTGGGAGCCCCCTACCCCGGCACCTTGCAGCCCGCCCACCCGAGCCCTGGGAGCCGCGCTGCTGTGTTGAGGGGAGGGAGGCCCAGCTCCCGCAGCCCCGCCGTCCTCTCCGGACACTGGGCGCCGCTCCTCCATCGGGGTGGGCAGGGGTCCTGGGCACACAGCTGCAGCGGCTGTGGGTGTGGGGCTGCCCCGGCCACCATGTGTTGGCACACGGTGAGGAACACAGCGAAAGAGGGGCGCCCTGGCAGGTGGCAAGACCCCAAGCCCACCACAGGCCAGCCCTTTGCTGCCCCTGCCCAGGGACCGCAGTGTCCACCCCGTGTGGTGCCGGCGACCTGCAGAGGGGCTCCGGGCTCCAGGTGGGAGGGTGCCAGGCGCGGGCCTGCCCTGAGGCCGGCAGGACCTCCCGGGCTGTGGCAGCTGCACCTTGGGGACCCCAGGCCACGGCCCAGCGCGAAGGCGGCCACATGCTGCCCTCCCATAGCAGCAGCCCACTCAGGCCGCCCCGGGCCTGCTCAGCTGGCAGACGCACGCTCAGGCCGTGCCTGGGGGGCCGGTGGGCTGGGGAGCGGCTGGGAGCAGCACGCTGGGGGCAGGGGGCTGTGCCCAGAGGGGCCAGGCCTGTCTGGGAACCCAAGACACCTCCAGCAAGGCTGCCTGGAGGAGCAGGGAGGGGGCTGAGACCCTGCCGCCGCCCTCCCCGGGGCTGGGGGTGGGCAGTGCCAGTGGCCGGGACCCAGCACAGCCACTACCCGGCACTCTGCCTGCGCTCCCCAGCCTGTCTCGTGCAGAGGGGGCGTGCTCTGCCCTGGGCCTGGCTCTGCCCGCACGGGCCACCGCCACCCTGCCCTTCCTTCCCCAGCCTTACCTGGTGCCCGCAGGGCCAGGCCCGAATGGCCTTGCTGCTCCCTCAGGGGCTGGCCTACTCCCTCTCCCTGCCCTGCGGGCCCTGCCCGCGGCCTGATGAGTCCTGCTGCCACGAGGCCCGCACCTGTGCCCCCTCGCCGGGAACCTGCTCGGGGCTGGCCGCCTCCTGAGGGCGGGCACGCAGGTGGGCTGGGTGGGTGCAGCGCCCCAGGGCCGGCTCAGGGCGGAGGGTCCCGGTGCGCTGCCTGCCCATCCACGGGACCAGCGCTGGCGGCTGGGCAGAACAGGGCACAGGGCGTTGGGCCACGCGACAGGTGAGCGGAGCGGTCACCAGCCTGCTGGGCACCCCCCACCAAGAGTGAGCTGGCCGCCCGGCAAGGACGTGGACAGACAACGAGCTGGTCGAGGCTGGGCGGGGCCCGCGTGTGCCTGGGTGCCCTGCGGCAGTTTCAGGCCGTGATGGGGAGAATGCCCAGAGCCGCGGGCAAGCCGAGGGCCGCTCTCCACGTCCCCGACAAGAAGGGCAGCAGCTTCCCCCACCAGGACACACGGAAGTGGGCCGGGCGGCTGGGCGGCCGGGCGGCCGGGCGGCTGGGCGGGCCTCGGCCTCCGCGGGTGGTGCAGACCCTGGGGTGAGCCCCTGGATGAGGTGGAGCCCGAGCATATGATGGAGGTCGACAAGGCCAGGCTGAGCTGAGACGACGAGGGTGGGCAGGAGGGCCTGGGCGCAGGGGCCGGGTGGCCAAGAGGCTGACCTGTCCCTCTGCCGCAGAGTCCACAGCCATGACAAGCAGGGAGTCCTTCAGGGCGGCCCAGTAGGGTGGTCGCTGCGGCACGCTGCAGCCCCACGCCGCCGCCCACCCTGCCCCCGCCCCCTTGTGGACAGTAAACTCTCTGGCCAGATGTGAGGCCTGGAGGAACGAGGCCTGGAGAAGGGGCGGGTCCCGGGCCAGCCGTGGGCACGCGGCCATGAGCGACACTGCTCTGGGCTCAGCACAGCCGCGGGCCAGCGCAGGCGCCACCTCGCCCACAGCAGAGACCACTTAGGTGCGAACTTTATTCTCTCCACAGCGCTGGGCCGGCCCGGCAGGCCGCAAGCCCGGAGCCCCAGCCCGGGGCCCCCTCGGCACAGACCTGCTGGGCACGGGCTGGGCCGTCACGCAGCGGCGAGGCCGGAGCTGCAGCAACGTGCTGGCGCCCAACGGCCCCGAGGCCCTGGCTCCAACGTCCCCACACTGGGCCCCTCTGGGCACGGAGCTGTCGTCGGCAGCTCTGGGGGCTGGAAGAGTTTCAGCCTCTGAGGAGCTCCAAGCTCTCAGGGGGCGTCTGGGCTACCGGGAGGGGGCGAGTCGTCCTGTCTGGGTTTGGCCACCCTGACGGCCTCCTCATAGGGGGGTGGCAGCTCCAGAGTGTACAGACTGTAGGCAGGAGGCGTCATGGAGTCCAGGTCCAGCTCCCCAAAGGGCGGGGGCATCCTCCAGCCCAGCGGGTCCTGGACGGAGCTGTAGGCTGCAGGAGACCAGGTGGGTTTGTGGGGGTCTGGCCTGGCCGCCCCACCCACCCCCACGGGCAGCGGCGGCACTAGGGGGCCACAGGCACTCACAAGTCACAGTGCTGTGCGCGGGGCTGTCGCTGTCTGTGGGGCTGACCGTCAGGTCGTGAGGACGAAGTGCCGGGGACAGGTGTGGCTGGGCATGCGCCCGTTTCCGGAGGCAACAGAAGCGGACACAGCTGGCCGTGACCCCACACAGCAGCAGCAGGACGACGGCAAGCAGGACGAGCCTGGGCAGGGAGGAGACCCAGCACTGGGCTGCCTCTGGCCCTGGCCCGGCCGTCTCGCCTGTGGACAGCCACAGCCACCCGCTCAAGACAGGACAAGGGGCAGGAGAGGTCAGAGGACGCGTCTCCAAACCGAGGCCTCCTTCCTGGCCAGAGCTGGACCTGATGACCAGCCCGTCCTGGCGCCTACTGCTACCCCTCCAGGGCTGGCCACAAGTGGTCTTGGGCTCACTCCCAGGACATGCTGTTCCCAGTGACTGCGAGGCCCTGGCCAGACGAGGCTGCTCACAGGCCTGGGCACGGAGGGAGGGGTGGGGTGTGCGGGCAAGCAGGGCCTGCCAGAGGGCAGGGCTCCCTGGGGCCGCCCGGTGCTGGGAGCCCAAGGCTGGGCACGCTGCTAAGGGCCCAGCACCCCCCACCCCAGCAGGCCCCAGAGATAGCCAGAGGACAGCTGGGTCCTGGGTTCCCACTCGCAGCCCCGTGGAGGGGGGCAGCTGTGGAGCTGGTTCCACCCACCGGGCTGGGCTGGGGCGAGCCGCGGCCTCCACTTACCCCACGTGCCACAGGCTGCTCCAGCGGGCCTGGGGCGGGCACCTGCGGGGACGGCGCACCTGGAGCAGGCAGGGCACAGGCAGGGAGCGCTCCGCCCGCGCCTCCCACCGGGGCGGGGCCGGGCCCAGCTCCCTCCCCCGACTTACTGCTCCAAGGGGTCGCAGCTACCCTCTGCGAAGCCCAGGGCCACCTGCGGGGACAGGGGTGAGGCCGGGGCGGCGCGTCTGGGCGCAGTCCCGCCCCGCGGCGAGCGAGCGAGGAGCGCCCGGTGACCCACCTGCGGCAGCGGCAGCAGCGGCAGCAGCGGCTGGAGCCCGCGGGCGGCCGGCGACCCCGCGAGCATGCTGGGGAGGACGAGGAGCCCCCGCCCGGCCGGCGAGCCGCTTTATGGAGGCCCCGCCCCGCCATTAGCCACGCCCACTCCCAGGATGTCCCGCCCCCGTCGGCCGCCCCACCGACTCTCCAGAAGCCCCGCCCCTCCCCTCCCGGAGGCACCGCCCACCTCCCACCACGCCTCCCAGAGGCCCCGCCCCGGCCCTCAGCCCCGCCCCAAGGCCCCTCAATGACAGCCGCACCCTCGGGGATTCCTGTCCTGTGGCCATCCCGGTTACCTGCTCTCTCTGGAGACCCCGTCTGCCTGCTTGGAAGCCCTGCCCCTTGGGGACCTGCCCTCGGCGTTGCGCCAGCCTAGGAACGGGCCTTCTTTCCTGCGCTCCCAGTCCCCGCCCAACCAGCCTCCCCCAGGGTGTGTGGCCTCGAGGAAGGGGACCAGCACAGAGGGAGTCAGACCCACAGTCCGCAGCGCGAAGGCTCGCGACTGTCCAGACGCTGGGAGCTGGGGCCCATCCACTGGCTGTCATCGCTCGCTGCCGCCCAGAGTGCGAGGCCCGCCCGCCCTTCCAGGAGCGCACTCCCTGCAAGCCCCGTCCAGCCAGGCGTGAACCTCTGGGGCCAGCGCTGGGTCTCAAGCGTCCACGTGCTGTGCGGAGGCCATCCCCCCACCACCGTGGACTGCCTCTGCCTCTGGTGTCCCCCGGGGGGGGAGGGGGCTGCGACGGGCAAGGGCGGCCGGCCGCCCTCTCTTCCCTGCACTCAGGGTATGCTCCAGTTCTCAGGCGGCACGGGCCACCCGGAGGACAGGGCCTCCCGGGCCTCTTAGCTCCGGTGCGGTGCCCGGCTCTGCCCCAAGGCTGTCCAGCATCGCTGGCAGAGCTAGGTCCTTCCTCCTCCTCCCTGCAGCAGGGGAGGAGGAGGAAGGGCAGGGCTGCGGGGAGCAGAGGGCTGGGATCTGGGAGGAAGCGGCCACCCAGTAGGCCCTGGGGAGGCAGAAGGTGTCCGGCAGAGAGCACCTCTCTGGGGGCTAGGCTGCTGGGCCCGGCCTTCTCACTTGGTGGCTAGGGCACCGGCTGGCCACTCACTCTGGAGGCAGCAGGGAGGACATGGTTTGCCAGGCAGTGCTCATGCCAGGAGCCGGGCGAGGTGGGCTCGGCTGGTGTCCTCAGCTGCCCCCAGGCGGCCGGGGATCCTAGCCCCAGGCAGGGACGTGCCTGAGCTCTCCTGGTGGCCGGCAGCCTGGGCCTGGGCCCAGGGTGGGGGTGGGCAGGCAGTGCTGGGCCTTGCGCAGGAGGGCCGGCTGGGTGGGGGCTGTACCCAGCCCACTGCTGTCCAGAAAGCTGGGGTAGCACAGGGCGAGACCAGACTCAGCTCAGACACGCGGAAAGGCAGCCGCAGCTGTGGCGCGGAAGCAGCCCTATGTGTGCGCACTCTGGGGCCATGGGGGTCCTGGGACCTGGGAAGGGCTCCTGGCCAGCCCCCCTTGCACCTCCGGCGCAGCTGTGCCCCAGCCCCTGTGGCCCATCCCCAGGGAGGCGCGGCCTCCCAGGCAACGGTCAGGCATCCTGCTCTGTGGACACGCTGGTGCGTGCCTGCGGCGGAGGGGCTGGCTCCCCAGGGTCTGGCCGCACCTCACCCGGGCTGCCCGCGAGTGGCAGATGGACTGGCCGCACGCTTGCCCCTGCGCTCGCAGTTTATTCGCAGTCTGTCCTGGGGCTGGAAGGGCTGCACGGGTGTTGCTGGGTGGGCGTGTGGGGGTCAGGGAGGGGTGCTCTCGGCCCTGGGCTCCCCATGTCCAGCAGGAAGCGGCTGTGTCTGCGGGCGCTGGGGGCCGTGCAGAGTGCTGCGTGTGGCCACCTGCCCAGCGGGGGCTGTCCGGGCTCTGGGTGGTCCAGCCTGGCCACCGACAGGGAGGGCTTTGAGGGTGGACAGGAGGCCCAAGGGGCTTGGTGCAAGGACTCCTGGGCCTCATGAGCTGGCGACCACCCGGGCCACGAAGAGCACCTTGTAGGTCTCCCTCACGCCGCCCCGGAGCTGCAGCAGGGCTGAGGCCGTGAGCGGGTGATCTGGCTGCAGGGGTGGGAGGGGGTTGCTGGCACCCGCACACCTGCCACCGCCCCCACAGGCCCCCAAGCAGCCCTGCCCCGAGGGCCCCTGGGGGCTCCCTGGCTGGAGCCCACGGCACCTACGTCAAAGTCGGCGGGCGGCACCCAGGAGATGCTGATGGCCTTAGTCTGGCCGCGCTCCACGGAGCCCTTGGCGGGCTCAACGGTGAAGCCCCTGTGCTGCAGGGCGCTCACGCTGTCCACGCTGAACTCCACAGTCTGGGGGCGGCGGGGCTGCTGGGGGCTGGCGGCACCGGGGCCGGCCGCCGCCCTCCACCCTGACCGTGGGCTCCCACCCGCACCAGCGCAGGAAGCCGTGCCGGGCCCAGGACAGCTGGACCGGGGTGGCTGGGCCCGGACAGGGAGGCTCCCGGGCTGTGGCTGGGCCAGGGCGAGCAGGTCACCTTCTTGGGAGACAGCTGGGAGGTCCGGATGCAGCCCACCCGCAGCTCGCGGCTGGCAGGTGGAGCCGGCTCCTCTGTGTCCAGCGGGACGTAGTCCAGCGTCACCAGGATGCTCCTCAGCTCCTCGGCTTCTGGAGACAGGGGCCGGGCTTGGGTTGGGGGGCTGCCCGGGGGGCTGCCCAGGGGCTGGCGAGGACTGTGGGGGAT
This sequence comes from Galemys pyrenaicus, assembly GCA_019455555.1. Lineage (NCBI taxonomy): Eukaryota > Metazoa > Chordata > Mammalia > Eulipotyphla > Talpidae > Galemys > Galemys pyrenaicus. The sequence continues at coordinate 384,913 of JAGFMF010012255.1, forward strand.
GCCCTCGGAGGGGGCCGGGCCGAGGACAGAGGGGTAGTGGGGTGCGGCAGCGCTCCCCCAGCCTGGCCCACCTTCCCTGTGCTCTGCGTCGGAGGCAGGGGTCACCGCCAGGGACTCCACAGGCACGTCCAGGGGGTCTCCCCCCTCCACGAACATCATGTGTTCTCGGGCAGCGCCTTTCAGGAGGATCTGGTGGGAGACTTTCTGGGAACAGGCAGGCGGTCTGGGTTTGCCTGCCGCCCCAGGCTGCGGCTCCGGAGGGCAGGGCTGGGGGCTGGGGCCTAGGCCCGACCGGCCCCTCCACCCGATGACCCCTACCTCAGCGCCGAGGCCCCGGGTCAGAGCCTGCGACCCCCACATTGGGGCGCTGCAGGAAGGGCCTTGAACGCTTGGGGGGCTCTGGGAGGGGGCCGTGTGGTCACGGGGCAGGGCTGGCTGAGCCGCACCTTTCCAAAGAGCACCACCCGCAGCTGGTCCGAGAAGTACAGGCTCTCGTGGTCTGGGCTGAAGGTCACCGTGAAGTCCTGCGCCTTGCCGGGGTCCATGACGCCCTCGACCGGGACCACGCTGAACACGCTCTGGCCACTGTAGTTCTGCGTGCCTGCGGCCAGTGTGGCGGAACCCCGCGCTGCACTGCCCCAGCAACGGAGGCCCCGCCCACCGAGTGGCCCCGCCCCCGCGCCGGGCCGCGCCCCCACGCACCCACGATCTCCGTCCTCTGCCAGGGCGAGGTGAGGAAGCGGGGCAGCTGCCGCTGGGCTTCGCGCCTGGTGGCGGACAGGCTCTCCAGGTCCACCGAGAACTTGATGGGCAGCGAGGAGTTGTTCTGCAGCTGCGGGCACCGGCGCCGTCACCCGCCAGCCGTCTGCGCTGGCCCGGCGCCTGGGCCCGCCGCGTCCCCAGCCCTGCTCCTGGCACCGCCTCACCCCTTCCAGACCCTGGGCCGCTGCTCGCCTCGCCGCCGGGCAGCTCTGGTGCCGCCGGCCCCAGTGCCCGCAAGCAGGCAGTCGCGGGCCAGGCCCGCCTTCCCCCTCCGCGGCTGGGGTCCCCTGGGCAGAGCGACCCCCAGGGGAGGCTGCGCTCTCACATGGCCAGCGCGGTGTCCTGTGCAAAGGCCCTGGGGCAGGAGGACCAGGCACCAGGAGGCCGGGCAGCTAGGGGGTGGAAAGAACCCCTAGCAGCCGCCCCCTTCCTGCGCCCTCCAGGTGGACGCGCCCCCCATGAGGCCCTGCCCACGCTACCTTGAAGGTGGAGGAGACAGACTCTTTGACGATCACGTAGCCCATGTTCAGGACGCCGCCTTCAATGGAGCACGTGATCACGGACGCCACACCGGTGCCCCTGAGGGTCAGGGCGAGGGTGCCCCTCTTGGTGATGATGTCCAGCGTCTCCTGGGCCTGCGGAGGTCACATCCCTGATCGCCAGGCAGCGCATGCCACAGCGACGGCCCGCCTGCGGCAGCTGGGGCCCCACAAGCTGTGGCTGCAGCTGATGGTCAGCGGGCGGCAGGCCAGGGCGCGTGGCCCGGAGAGTGCGTCCGGGTCCCAGGCTGCCGCTCCGCTTCAGGGGCTGGGCTCACCAGGACGCTCTCACGGGGAGCGAAGGACAGCGCCAAGACGTGGGTCTCTCCTGCGGCCAGTCTGCTGATGGGGTTCAGCAGGACGAAGGGGCCATTGGGGTTCAGCACGGAGAACTCCAGCTGAGAACGCACTGTCAAGGAGAGGTGGCCCAGGGGCCGCAGCCCAGCAACCCTGCCCCGCCCCGCCCCGCCTACACCCTGCCCCTCCCCAGTGGCTTGGGCCAGCGTGGACAGGACAGGATACGGCCAGGTCCTCCTGGGACGTATTCTGAATGGTGGTCTTCTTCAAGCCGCGGTGTCCTGCAAGGGGGTGGGGGTCAGGCCCAGCCCCAGGGGCTGGGCGGGGGCGGGGCCCAACGGGGGCTCACCCACGGCGATGTCACCGAAGTTCGAGACGGTCCTGCCTTTGTTAGACGTGACTACGATGGATGGTGCCACGGACGGACACCACAGCTCCAGGTACAGGGCGCTGTGGGGGCTGGGGGCGAGGGGGGCCCGAGGGCCGGGGTGGTGCCACCTGCCCGCCGGCCGCCGCCCCCACCCGCCCGCCAGGCAGGAGGCGCGCCCTGCCCACGCACCTGAAGCTCAGGGGCTCTGCGCCCCTCCTGTCCCTCACGTCCCCACTGGCAACGGCACAGGGGACCACAAGCCTGTCAAACTTGCCCTTGAAAGACCTGGTCAGGGCGGCCAGCGCAGCCTGGTACTCGTCGGAGCTGGAAGAGCGGCCAAGAGCTCAGCGCCCCGGCCACTCTGGGGAGGTCCTGGGCCAGCAGGGGAAGGTGCCAGGCTTTGTCCTGCTCTGGCAGGACCCCCGGGCTCTGGTCGGGCCCAAGGAGCAGGGGCCTTTGGCAGCGCGACAGACAGTCCTGCTTCCGGGGCCGAGAAAAGCTGCAGGCAGTGGGTGACTAAGTCACACATGACTAAGGTGCACCCTGAGGGTCCGGGGTACTGATCTTGGGCAGCAGCACCCCCCTCTGCCCGCGGAGTGGGCTGTTCACGGTGACACGGGGACCGGGGCATGCGGTGGGCAGGTGTTCAGGAAGGCAGAGCCTGGATCCAGCTGTACCTGAAGCCTGCCAGCCCCAGACTTCCAAGAACATGGCTCACGACAGGCAGTCTGTGGGGGAGGGTCTCCGTGGGGGCTGGGGGCCTCCTTCTCCTGGACCCACCTGCACCTGAACTCCTGCCCCTGCAGCTCCAGGCCATGGGAAGAGGAGCCCCAGGCCCCGCGGTCTTGGTCCTGGCTCTGCAGCGGCAGCGTGGAGGTGGACTGCTTCTGCAGGTCCTTCTTCTGGGCGACGGTGTCCTTGCGTGTCTGTGGGGAGAGGCCGGCACAGGCTTGGAGCGGACTCCCTGGCAAATAAAACCCCCAATGGCACAGAAACAGCTGAGCGTCCGAGGGCACACACGTTTCCAGAGCAGAGGCCTGGGCCTGTGCCCCTGGGTGGGCTGACCCCGCCGTGGGGAAACCGAGGCCCAAAGAGGGGAGGAGGAGTCGGCCCGACCAGGTCCTCGTGCCCCATCTCCCGCCCGCTGCCGCAGAAGCAGCCTCCGCATGAGCCTGGTGGCCCCGGGGTGGGCGCTGCCCGCTGGAGGCGGGGCCTGGCTCTCGCGAGCCTCCTCCCGGGCAGCTTCATTCTCCAGGCCCCGCGCTCGCCGTGGCTGTGGCTCTGGGCCTGGCCCGGCTCTGCCCGTCCCTTGCTGGACGGGTGGCAGCAGAAGGCGGGCTGGCGGAGGCCGTCGCCTGGGCACGGCAGAGCCGGCCGGGCTGGCAAGGCGGAGGGAGGGACCTTGTGAGGCAGCCCTGTGTGCACGGCCGCACCGGGCCAGCGGCGGGCCTCCCCCGCGGCCCACGCACCCACTTGACCTCCACATCCTTGGACTGGGCCTGGAGGGCCTGCTGGCAGACGAGCTCGCTGGGCAGCATGGGCCGGAAGGCCACCTGGACAAGGCGCCGCTGCAGGGAGAGCAGGAGGTCCTGGGGCCCTGTGCGGGGGCTGCCTGCACCGCTCGCTCCTGGAGCCCACCTGCTGCCTCCCTTTGGGGGTCAGCTTAGCACGCTGCCCGGGAGGCCCTGGCGACTCAGGGCATGGCCGCCTAGCTCACACCGTCCTCTGGGGCAGGTCCCCATGAGGGAGGCCCCGGATGACCAAGACCTGCCCTGCCCACTGGTGAGAGCAAGGGGTGGGAGGGGAGCAGGGGCCGGGAGAGAGGGGAGAGTGGGGAAGTGGGCCGGAGGAGGCCCCGCTGCAGTGGCACTGGGGGGTGAAGGCCCTTGCCCACGCCCGGGTGTCTCAGCAGGTGGGGGGGGGGCTCCCTGCACCCTGGCGCCCCCTGCTGGGAGGCTCTTGCCGCACACCCTGTCCTTGAGGAGCGGTGCCCACCTCCGCGGGGTGCCCGCCCCTCCGCCTGCGCCTGCCGCGGCGCACACCCACCTTTCCGGGCAGCACGGTGCCCACCGCCGGGGAGATGGTGACGGGCGCGTCCGGGGGCAGCAGGAACTCGAAGGACGTGGGCCCCACGGGGAAGGCATCCTCCGTGCCCACGCGGGGCAGCGAGTGCGTGAGCGAGTTCATGCTCTGGTGGGGGTTGGTCACGTAGAGCGTGGCCACCGCCGTGTCGGACAGGGCCGTGGCCGGGAACTTGATCTGGTGGTGGGACAGCTCCAGGGGCGGGAGGACGCCCACGGCGCGGCACAGCAGCCGGAAGCACCTGGGAGCGGGCGGGGCCTCCAGCTCCGGCCCCGCCCCGCCGCGCCCGGCCCAGACCCGTGCCCCACCCCTGCCGCGCTGCCACCACCCCCCCACCGCCCACAGGACGGCAGCACGCGCATGCCCACACGCTGAGCGCACACTCCAGTGCACAGGCGCACGGGCACGGGCACACGCACGCACTGCCCAGTGTGCGGCCCGCGGGCGGGCACGCACGCAGGCGACTGCACGAGAACGTGACCAGTCCACGTGCAGCCCGTGTGCGTGTTCATGCACACTCACGTCGCGCGTGCACACGTGCACACACAGCCACAGGGGCTTGGGCACGCTGGCCTGCGTGCAAGGCTGCCGGAGCTGGCTGGGCGGGGTGCTGGCTGGCAGCTGGGGCCAGTGAGGCGCTGCCCCAGCCCTGTCCCCCTGGTGCCGGGCGCCCACAGCCCTGCGCTCACCGGTTGATCTCCGACTTGCAGATGAGCTCGAAGCTGTACTCTCTGGCCTTGGTGGGCTGGAAGATCACATCCAGCTGCAGGGTCTCCAGAGGCAGGATCGTCCCAAAGCCGTCGCCAGGCTGGACGTCCACAAACTGGTAGGCAGGAACCGCCATGCCAACGGGGCCAGAGGCCCATGGGCATGGTGAGCGGACGGGCACGGCTGCCCGGCGTGGGGGGACAGCCTCCGGGCCGGTGGGGTCGGGGCGTGGGGGTGGCGCAGGGGCGGTGTGGGGGCAGCCGCCACAGAGAGGCGGGCCCAGGCTGACCAGGCCGCAGGACGGGCCGGGCCAGCAGGAGGGGCTGCCGGCCAAGCGCCTGGACAGTGTGGAGCTGGGGCCCAGGGCACAGCCCACCACCTGCACCTGAGGCACCTTCGGGAGCCCGACGAAGCCGAACTCCTGCGGCAGGAGGGAGTGGTTGTGCAGGCTGACCTGGGCCCTCACGGCCTCGTACACGGTGCAGTGGCCGAAGTCCACCAGGGGGGGGCTGAGCTCCAGGTCCGAGGTGGTGACCACAGCACGGATGGTGAACTGCACCGGCCTGATCTGCAGCGCAGGGCACACCGGTCACTCCTGGCAGCATCTGCAAATGTGCCCCTCCAGCAGGGCGCGGCCCCTCTGCCAACGTCCACTCCCGCTGCCCGGCATGCGGCGGGGCAGCCGCCACCACCAGGCGTGACCCCGGTGGGGCGGAGTGCTGGGGTTCAGAGCACCTTTCTGACTCACAGCCCCTCACCCAGGGCAGCTGCAGGGCCAGCCCGCTGTCCAAGCCCTGGGATGCAGCAGTGGTTGGGCTTCGGGGAGCAGAGCGAGCCTGGAGCGCCCGCGCCCCACACACCTGGTCAGCCACCCGGATTGTCATCGGGGCCTCCAGAACCCGGGTCTCCTTGTCAAAGTACTTCCCCGCATCCTCGGGGAGCGAGTGCCTGCGGGCAGGCAGCGGCGGCTCTTGGTCTGCATGCTGGGCGCGGAGGGGCGCCTGCTCAGCCAGCAGCCCCACCGCCGTCCCTGCCAGGAGAGGCCGGCAGCGGCGGTCGCAAGGACGGGCCTGCAGGGGCTCCAGAGAGTCCGTCGCCGAGGCCTCGCTGTCACGGGGGAAGCCGGGGCAGGCCGAGGTGGCAGGGTGGTGGCCTGGCCAGTCCCCCGCCGCCCCGCACGGCCTGTGCTGGGCCGGGCTGTGGGCCAGAGGGCGGCTTGGGGCAGCCTGGCCCTGTGAGGCACGAGGCAAGCGCCGGAGAGCGCATGGGTGTCCTGGCGGAGGCCGGGCCGCAGGCGCCCACTCACCGGGGCAGGAACTTGAGCTGCACCGCGCAGGACGCCAGGGCCTGGATGTAGCTGGTCTCGGGCAGCAGCTCCACGTGGCCCCGCAGCTCCTCGCACACCTCCAGCTGCAGGCGCAGCGCGGCCCTGGACCTGTGCGGCGGGGCGGACGGGGCACCGACCTGCCACCCTGCCTGGCCCGGCCGGCCCGACCCGACGCGGCGTGTGCACAGCGAGGCAGGAGAGCCGCTGGCTGTCCTCGGCCGTGCGAGGGGAGGCCCCTGCTGGGGGCCGGGCACCCCTGCGGCCCGGCTCTGCTGGGGAGCCCAGCCTGGGGCCTGCCGGCGCCTCTGGCCTGACCACGGTGCGGCCACAACCCCAGCCCTGCCGAGCACACGGGGTGCCTTCCCCACGCGAGGGGGCCCCGCCCCGGGTCCTCCAGTGGTTTTGCGCCTCCGAGAATCACGGCTGCCAGGGGCCCCCACTGATGCCCCCACCCCAGGGTCAGCCAGAGCCCCGGGTCCTCGCAGGGGCTTTGCTGCCTCGGAGTCCCTAACGCCGGCCCGGTCAGCAAGCCAGGGAACAGCGGGCACCACTCCAGGCCTCCGGCCGCCCGCCTGGCGCCAGCGCCCCAAGGGGCTGACCCCGCCCACGCACGCCCGGCCCCCCAGGCCTGCGCCTGGCCCCTCAGGCCCCCGCCCGGCCCGGCGCACAGGGGCGCCCCATGTCCCTCACGCCGTGCTCGGGCAGCCTCCTGTGCCTGGGCCGGGCTGCGCCCGCACTTGGCAGCGCCTCCCAGGGCCCGCGCCCTCGTCCTGCCCTGCCGCGCCCGCCCGCGGCCCTGGTGCTCACCGGGTGTGGATCACGACCGAGTCCTGGTACAGCCGGTCGTACGTGCAGATCTTCAGGTCCACGACGGGCCGCGGCACCCAGACCGGCATGTCCACGACAGTGCCCGTGACGCTGAAATACAGCTGCGGGCGCGTTGGTGATGTGGCGGGGTGGCAAGGGCCAGCGTGAGGCTAGCAGGGACCGCTGACCGGAGCCCACCCAAGGGGCCCGGGGGGCTTGCATGCCTCACGATTACAGGCCCCTCGAAGACCGAACTGTTCAGGCACCACGAAGCAGGCTGGGCAGCGGCCACGCACCCCGCCACACACCCGCATCCCGCCCAGCGCACCCCCACCGTCCACTGTGCCCTGCCGTTCTCCACGCCCCCGCCCACTGCGTACCCCCGTCCAGCATGCCCCTGTCCATCCTGCCCCCGGGCACCACACGTGGGAGGCGGAGGCTCACCGCCGGGCACTGCGGGTTCTTGAACACCACCTTGAACCTGGCGTGCACCTCCCCCGGGACAGCCGGGGTGAAGATGATGGGAACCTTGACGGAGCAGAAGGGGCCGATGTTGCCCTCGGTCACCTGCGGCAGGAGAGGACGTGGCCTGACCACAGGCTCCTGGTGGAACTCGCCCCCCTGCTGGCGAGCACATGCAGCGCACATGCGCACACAATGCAGCAACACACATGCACACACCAACACGCACACAGCACACATGCATACGTGCACACACGTGCACATAGCACAACACACATGAGCGCACAAAACACAACGCACACATGCACACGTGTGCAATGCACGCAATTCGGTGCACACATGCACACACATGTGCAATACATGCACATACACTCACACGTGCACGCGCGTGTGCACACACAAGTGCACACAGCCCCGCCGGCACCTCCTCCGGCTGCCCCAAGGCCCCAGCCTGGGTCGCGGGCTGGTGCGTGCTGAACCTGGGTGGGGCTGGGGCTGCGGGTGCCCACCTCTCCCAGTGCGATCTCGGGCTGCTCCTCCTCGGGAGGCGCCGGCGCCCCGCTGACCGCAGCCTCTGACTCTGGAAGGGACGGCTGAGCTGGGGGGGCGGCTAGGCCGGGCAGCTTCCAGAGCACCCACACGCCGCCCAGGCTCCAGGCAGGGGTGAGGCAGCCTGTGCTGCAGGCCTTTCCCCTCAGAGACAGTCGCTGGCAGGGCCCTGGGGGTCCCCCTGCTCTGGGCGCCCGGCGCGGCCTCACCTGCAGGGCGCGGCCCTCTGGGCTCCCGGCCGCCCGGCTCCCAGGGCCGCTCCCGGCTCGCTGCGTCCAGGGGCCCGGGCTCCAGGCCCTCTAGCCGCTGCTCAGACAGGCTGGCGGCCCTCTTGTCCAGCGAGCCCGTGTCGTCGTAGGCGAGGAAGGCGGGCTGCGGAGGGAGGCCTGACCAGCGCCGCTCGGGCTCCTGGCTGCAAGCTTGCGGCAGCTCCGCCACAGCAGCCGCTCGGCCCGGCCCGGCTCGCAGGCCCGACGCGCTGACCTGGCCACCAGGCTCTTCCCGCTGGCCCCACTCCCGCCCTTGACGGGCGCTCAGCTCCCCTGGCTGGCGGGCCCGGGCTGGCCACCTCCCGCGGCCCCTGGCCCTGCGCTCCTGCTGCCAGCTCCTGGGGCAGCACCGGCCTCCCGGCCCCCCGTGTACGCCCTGGCGCCCACCACCTCCGCCCGGCCAGGGCACAGGCCTGGGCCCTCGGCTCCCGTCCTGTCCCTGTCCCCGGCTGGCCGTGCTGGCCCCTCCACCCCGCCTCTGCTGCGGTCGTCCGGGCTGGCCTGGGGGACGCCTGGACATCACTGGAGCAGGCACAACTCACCATCTTCAGGGCCGGCGAGAGGGTGTTCACGTCACAGGCCTCGGCCTCCCGCAGAAGCTGGAAGCTGGTGCCCAGGCCCCCGACGTTGGTCAGCGTGATGGGCCGGGACGCCGTCTCGCCCACCACGTAGCTGCCGAAGGCCACGAGCTCCTTGTCCAGGGACAGCTGCCGGGGGGCCCAAGTGAGCGGGCGCCTGGCCTGGCCAGCCCCGGCTGAGCCCATCTGTGAGGAGCAGCTGAGGACGGGCGGCCAGTGGCCGTGGCCAGGCCGCGCAGCCCAAGGGCGGCCCCGGCAGCTCGCGATGAGCTGGAGAGGTCGGCCCTGAGCCCCCGGGAGGTCGAGAGCTCTCCCTGTCGGGCAGGCCGAGGCACCCAGGGCCACCCACTCGAGGGGACAGAGCGGCCACTCTGGTCACGACAGGACAGGGGGCGCAGCTTGGAGGAGGCGGAGCCCACAGAAGGGCGGAGCTCAGCCCCCTCCTGGGCAGCGGGGCCCCAGGACGAAGCTGCAGGGATGCCCGAGGCAGGTCAGGGCAGAGACCCCAGAGCGGGCAGCTCCTGGGGACGGGCGCGCCAGGGTGGGCAGGACACCGGAGGCCTGGCGGGGACGGGCGCGTGGGCAGGACCAAGGCCGCGCGGCCTGGAGAGACCCAGGACCCGCGATGCTCCGTCCGGAGGGCCGGGAGGCACAGCCAGGACGGCCGCCTTGAGGGACTGGGACACCACTGCAGCCCAGACGCTGGGGGCCGCAGGTGGCCCGGAGCCCAGGCCCGGCCGTCCCCGAGTGGCGGGGGACAGCTGAGCTTGGTGCGGACGCTGGGTGGGGAGCAGGGGGCAGTGCAGGCTCGGTGGCCACCCAGGGCCAGGCGCTGCTCTGGTTCCAGGACCACACCCCACTGTTCCTTGGGGGGCCCAGCACGGGACCTGTCCCCTCGGCTGTCCCCCGTGACTGCTTCTGGGCTTGGGCGGCCCCAGGGCACCCCAGGCGCTGCGTCTGGCCCCTCCGGAGCCGCCTCAGAGCCTCCATCCAGCCACCCGCCTGGGGCAGCGGGTAGGTGGGTGCAGCGGGCAGCCGCTGGGTGACCGCTCCCAGGCCCGGCCCGGCGGCCTCGGCACGGCAGCCGTAAGTGCTCTGGGGCGCAGCAGACAGCGTCCCCAACTCCGTCCGTGCCTTGTGCAGAGGAAACGGAGCGGCACCTGGTGAGGCGGCGCAGCCCCGGCCCGCGGGCAGGGGCCGGCCTGGACGCCAGAGGCCCCGGCCAGGAGGCGCCGCCAGGAGCGGCCACAGCTGGCTGGGCGTGGGGCGCCGCGGGCATCTGGGGGAGCCGAACTGAGACGTGGGCCTGTGCCCCAGAGCGGGGGCAGCACAGACTTCGAGTCTCAGACACACGTGCGGGGCGTGAGCGCAGGGCGCGCGGGGTGCACGCGGGGCGCCCGCAGCTGCTGCACCCTCCGGTCCGTCGAGCCGCCTGCCCAGTGCCCAGCCCGGCCCGGCCGCGGAGCTCACAGAGCACTTCTTGGTGGAGCACTTCAGTGGGATGGAGAACCCGCCCGTCTGAGCCAGAAACGAGACGCTTCCTTCCATGTCTTTGTTCACCTGAGGGCAATGCGCCAGACCTGGGTGCCGCACTGGCCCCGCCGGCCTCCTGCAGGCAGCCCCGCCACCTGGCCCTCGCGGCGCTCACCACGGGCTTGAAGGTGACCAGCGCCTGGCAGGACATCCCGGCTGGCATGGGGCCCGGGGGGTCGAAGCTGCAGGCAGGGCCAGGCCTGGTGAGTGTGGCTGCGGGCCCAGGGGGCGGGCAGAGGACAGAAACTGGGTCCAGCGACAGGCGCTGGCCGGGTGAGTGGGACTGGAGGAGGCTGCTCCGAACCCCGGCCGGGCGCCCGAGCCGGGAGCCCGCACACGCCTGGACGGGCTCGCGGGACACCACGCCCACAGGCGGGGCCGGGGCGTGGGCTGGGTCTGCGGCTGGAGGGCACGGCGGCCCACGCCCGGGAGTGGGTCAGGGCGGCCAGGACGCAGGGCGCGGGCGGGCGGGCAGCCTACTGGACGTGGATGAAGTCCCGCAGGTGCTCCTCCACGCCCACCAGCTGGCAGTAGTTGATGGTGTAGGTGGCGTTCACCAGCGTGACCTTCTTCTTGTACACCTTGCCCACGTCGAAGTCCTGTGGACAGCGGTGGCCGCGGCCAGGGCAGCAGGCGCCACTGAGCAGCCACGGCGCACAGTGCCGGGCCCTTTGCGGGGCGGGCGGACGGGAGCGGGCGGGGCTGGCCGAGGCTCCCGGGGCGGAGGGACCCCACCCAGGGAGGGGGACCTGCGGGGAGTGGCGGGCTGGGCCGGGGCCCCGGGTCACCCCGAGGCAGCCTCCCCGTGTCCCCGTGTGTCCGCCTGTGCCGGCCCGCGGCGCACCTTGAAGTGGATGAGCTCGGGCTTGCTGTTGAAGGGCCGGCCCTTGAACTCGCGGCCGGAGGCCACCTGCGGGCGCACGTTCCCGCTGCGCAGCCGCTGTATCACGCGGGCCAGGATGTCCTGCTCCATCCTCGTCCCGCCCACGGGCTTCCGGTCCATGTCCTCCTTGGGCACCTGCTGCCGGCAGGTGCACTGAGCGGCGGCCGGGATTGTTGGGGCCTTGCCCTGGGCTGGCGGGGCCGCGGGGGTCAGTGGGGGCGGGCGCTGGCTCCGGAAGAGCTGAGGGTCCCTGGCCGTGGCTGCAGGCCAGGACCCGTGGTGTCCGGCGCGGGGCCCAGCACGGCCTGCCAGCCCCGGGGCGGACATGTGCTGCGCCGCGCTCGCGACTTCCCAGGACCCGCGGGCGCGAGGCTGTGCCAGACACCGGCGGGCGCCTGGCCAGACGCGGCGAGGCCCCAGGGCGCAGGGAGCGTGCCCAGGGCGGAGTGTTGTGTGGCCAGCGCAAGAGGCGGCTCCAGCCCCCCTTTCTGGGCAGCGCCCCTCGCCCCCCAGCGCCCCCTGGCAGCCCCCCCGCGCGCCCCTCCCACCCCCTGCCCCCTCCGCCCGCGCTGCGCGCCGCTCGCCACCTGGCGGCCGCCCGCGCTACCTGCAGCCCCTGGTGGTCCTCGCGCCAAAGCCCCGCGATCTCCGGCTCGGCCAGCGTCTCCTCGTCCAAGCTGAGGAGCCCTGCACAGGCCTGGACGGACTCGCTGGACACCACGCCCATTAGGCAGGGGGCCGGGGAGAGCGTGGGCTCGGTCTGCAGCAGGGAGACGGCACGGCGGCCGCATCAGGGGGACGCAGACCCGCGAGGCCCGCGCCCATGCCCACCGTGGAGCTGCTGGCCGCGGTCACCTGCGGGAGGCTGTCCTGGCCGCGGCAGCCCTCACGGCGAGCGGCCGGCCAAGGAGGCGCTCAGCCAGTGCGCGGCCGCGGCGGCCAGGGGAGGGTGCGCCAGAGGAGGTGACGGCCAGGGCCCCGCGCTCGGGGCCTGGGGAGGGTGGGCAGAGACCAGCCTGGCCCGCTGGCCTGCGAGCGTGGCGGGCGGGGCGGGCAGGGTGGGGCGTGGCGGGCAGGAGCAGGCGTGGCGGGGTGTGGTGGGGCGTGGCGTGGCGGGCTGGGCGTGGTGTGGTTGGGCGGCGGGGTGGGACGGGGTGGGGCGGGGCGTGTGGGGCGGGGCGGGGCAGGGCTTCTCGAAGCGCAGGTGCGGTCTTCAGCGAGAGCCGTGGCGCCCCTGCAGCCCCACTGGCTGGCTCACCTGCGGCTGGGCGGGGGGCTCCACGCCGTCCCCCTCGCAGCAGGCCAGGTGCGCCCAGGTCCTCTGCCGCAGGGCGGCGGGCGCGGGGGCCCGGGCAGGGGGCCGCTGCCTCCGCTCGCGGGCGGCCTCCTCCGCGCCCTCCCTCAGGAGCCGCGCCACGATCTCCTGCTTCCTGCGCGCCTGCTCCTCCTCGAAGGCCCTGCGGAGCCGGCTCTGAGCCGCGGCCCGGCTGCGCGTCCGCGCGGCGCTGGCCCTGGCCGGCTCCAGCCTGGCCGCACGGCCGGTGTAGAGACCACTCGCTCCCTGTCCCTTCACTTCTCCAGCTGCCCCTGATGGACACCTCCGTGCCCAGGCCTGTGCCGACTAAGGGGCCTGAGGGCTGGCAGAGCGCCGGGTGACAGTCAGGGCACCGTGTCTCTCACACAGGACACGTCCTGCAAGCGCCAGCGGCCGCACCTGGGCAGAGCCGCGTGGCCGCGTGGGGGCCGGGGCAGGGAGGGCCGGGCCCTCCGGGTTGCGGGCAGGGGCGAGGCAGGGCCAGCAGAGCAACGAGGCAGTGCGGGCGGGCAATGCGGGCTGTGGCCTTGGGGCGGGACGCCCCTCCTGCCAGCACCAGGGTGGGGCCCGAGGCGGCCTGGGGTCGGGGAGCTGTGCTGGGCCTGCAGGGCGGCGGACACAAAGGTGAGCCGGACCCGGCCGTGTGCTGGGGCCAGCCCAGGCAGGGCGGGGCCGGCGCGCGTCCGGCAGGGGAGTGACCCAGAGGCTTTCACTCCAGCCGGCATGCCCGCGTGGTGGCCAGGACCCGGGTAAAACAGAGCGTGGGGGAGCTGGGCAGGGCCTGGGAGGGGCAGGCTGGAGATGGGCCCTGGGGGCGGCCAGGACCCTGTCCCCTGGGGCGCGCCCTCACCGCCTCTGGGCCTCCAGCTCCTGGCGCCGGCGCTGGTGCACGAGCAGCCGGAAGGCGTCCCCGCCCTGCGCCAGGACACCCTCCTGCTCGGCCTGGGCCTTCCGTGCCGCCCGCTGGGCCCTGGCCTGGCCCCACGCTTGGAACTTGCGGAGCGTCTCCTGGGACAGAGCCGGGTCACAGCAGGGCCGCGGCCGGCCACAGGCCTCAACGCCCACCCTGTGGCCGTGGACGGTCCGGGCAGCGCGGCGGGCCTGCCTCGGCCGCACCCACCCTGTTGGCCGAGATGCTGGTCTTGAGGGCCAGCACGGCGTCCATGCGTCTCCTCATGTGCTCCTGGCCCGCCAGCTCCTCCCTCCGCCTCTGTGCCTGGATCCTGCAGGGGAGGCACAGATAGGGCCCGGCCGGGGCCAGAGGGGTGACGGCCGAGGCCCTCCAGGCGCGGCCGTGGGGCTCACCTGCCCAGCGAGGCCTTGAGGAACCTGATGGCCGCCCTGTGGCCCCGCTGGGCGTCCTCGGCCAGCCGCTGGTGCCTGAGCCCGTGCTCCTTCTGCAGCGCTGTGGCCTTCCTGCGCGGGGCACGGCGTGGGCACTGTTCAGGGCCGTCTCCTGACCCCGGGTTCGTGCAGGGCAGGGCCGCTGGGGCAGTCAGCCAGCCTGGGCGGGCGCCCGGGCGCGCGGTAGGTCCGGAAAAGGGCGGCAGGGTGGGGTGGGGCCGCGTGTGTCCAGGGCACAGGGCCGCGGGGAGGGCCTCCCGGAGCGGGGCGTGCGGCAGCAGGGTGGGGAGGGCCGCGGCCAGCCGGCCCCTGACCTGACTCTCAGCAGCCGGCCCCTCTCGGCCCTGCCCAGGGCCTCTCTCTCCCTGTGGAGCCGCTCGGCTGCCTGGTCCCCACGCGGGCGCTGGGCCCCTGCGCGCTCCTCCTCAGCGGACGTCCGGACGTCCTCAAGCCGCCCCCTCTGCAGCTCCAGGTGCCACAGGGCGCTCCTGGCAGACGGGCAGCTGTTCGCCTCAGCAAGGGTGTGGGGGCAGGGGCTGGCCCCCGGGACGCCGTGCCGGGGCTCAGGGCGCCGGCACCCAGTGGGAGCCCCGAGAGGACGCTGGACGCCCCCAAGGGCAGCTCCCTCTGTCGCGGGCACTGCACGCGGACTCCCCTGCCCGGGCCGTCTGCTCCGTCGGCACCAGCACCCGCCTGTCCTGCCCGGGGGTCGGCGGTGGCCCTGGTGTGCAGGGCCTGGGAGGCACCAGCAGAGGCCCGTACAGGGCCCAGGCCCGCCACCTCGCAGGCAGCGCTGGCTGAGGGTCAGTCGTCCAGACTGGGGACGAACAGCTCCAGGGGGCCCCGGTGGCTCCTCCTGCCGCCAAGCGGCCACGTGACCTGGGGCCACGGCCGTGCACCCCGCGCCGCCTCCGTACCCCTCAGTCTGGACTGTTTGGAGACGCGCTGGGCAGGCGCCCACAGCAGCCAGACTGCCCTCCGCTGCTGGCCTGCCGGGCCTGAGCGCCGAGGGGCCCGTGTGGGGGCTGAGCCCCAGGACGCAGCAGCTGGGCTGCAGCTGGATCGGGCGCCAGGGGCCTGCGCGGCTCTGGGCCTGGGGAGGGGCGGCCAGGGCACCCTTGCTGTGGGCAGCAGCTGGGGCGGCAGGGGCAGGGCCCACAGGTGTTGGGGGCAGGGCGGGGGTTAACCGCTCCCTAAGGCCGGCCCACGGGGCTCAGCCGAGACCCTCGAGCCCCTTCGTGCTTAAACTAAGCAGAGGCGAATCTGATGGCCATAGCCAAGGCCGGCCAGCTGTGTGCGGCCCAGGGTGGCCTCTCCGGCCAGCTGGAGCAGCAGCAGCGGCATCCAGCCCCAGAAGGCCGGCAGGGAGGGCACCCGGGCCGCGGTCACTCACTCGCTCTCCCGCAGCACGGCCTGGAGTTTGGCCTGCAGGGCCTGCTCCTCGTCCAGCTCCATGCACAGGCGTCTGGCCGCTGCCTGGAGGCGGCCCACAGCCGCGCTGGGGTGGACACGGGGGTGGGGGGCGCTCACTCCTGCCCGGGAGCACCAGGGCACCGACCCCAACCACATGGCCAGTTCTGGTCGGGGCGCCTGGCCCCTTGTGGCCGTCCCGGGCGGGTCCGCGCCCCCCGCAGCAGCGCTCAGAGGCACCTGCGTTTGCTGGCCCCGCCCCTGCCTGGAGTGGACACCTATGTGCTGCTGGCCTCTGTCTCCGCGGCCAGCTCGGCCGCCAGCCTCTCCTGCTGCCCCCTGATGCGTTCTGTCCTCTGGCGGCTGGCCTGCAGCTGTCCCCTGCGGAAGTGGAGTCCACTGCTGCCTGGACCCTGCCCCGGGGCTGCAGACCCTGCTCTGCTGGCGGCTCCTAACTGGGGCGCCACTGCCGCCAGAGGCCCCCCACAGCCAGCGCCTCCCGGCCCACTGGCCCCACGGTGGTTTGTGTCCTGCTGTCTTTGGCCGCTCTGGCACCTGCCTGAGCTGCAGGCTGCATGCGGGCGGCGACCAGCGCCGGCTGTGCCTCAGCCAGCTTCTCCGCATGGCCCTCGTGGGTGCCCGGTGGCCCTCTGCTGGGCTGGTGCCGGCCGGCTGCGGTGGCCGCGGGCAGGGCTGGCCGCGGCTCACCTGGTCTCCTGCACAAAGCACTCCTTGTCCTCGTGCAGCTGGTCCAGGCGGCCCAGGCTCCTGCGCTCCTGCCGGGTCTGCAGCCAGCCTCGCACGTCTGTCCTCCTGTGCTGGGCAGCGCCCCCGTCCTGCCCGGTGCCTGGACTTCACACAGAGGCGCCCGCTGTCCTCCAGGCCTGCCCTGGCCTGGCCAGCGGGGCTGCGGGCCAAGGGGCTCACTCACCGGCTGGCGGCCGCCTCTGCAGAGGCTAGAGGGCGACACCTGTCCTCGGGCTCGGGGTGCTGGTCCTCTCCTTCTGGGGGCCGAGAGCAAGGAGCGGGTGAGGCCGTGGCTGCCGGCCCAGGCCAGTCGCGAGGCCCGCTGGGCGGGCAGCAGGGCCCGGAGCCCCGCTTCTCCCCACACCCTGGGGCCCTGGGCCCGTCAGGCTCTGGGGCCGCAGGGGCCGGACAGTTTCCCTGACAGCGGAGGTGCGTCTGGCCTTCCTGCTCTTGCCGGGCTGCTGTCCGGGGCCCCAGGGGCCGCGGCCTGTGTCCTCACGACAGACCGGCCCTGAGCCCTGCTGCGGCGCCTGCCGCTGTCCAGCCAGGAAACACGTCCAGCTTCGACTTTCGATAGGACGGTTCTCGAGCGACACAACTAGGAACGCTGACTGGACACTGGTCAGCGCTCGCACTAAAGGGCCCTCCAGGACGCCCCGCGGGCCGGCAGATGGACCCACTGGCCGCGGGCAGCTGCTGGGCGGAATTCTCAGGCGCCCCCACCCCCGGCCTCGGGAGAAGGTGGCCGTGCAGTGGGGGCTCCCCGGGACCACGGGGGCTGGTGCCGGGAGGGTCTCGGGGCGAGAGAGCCCTGCCCTGCGGGCCCGCAGGGAGGGGAGCGGGCGGCAGGGGGGGCGCGGGCAGGCCGCGCACAGCAGCCTCTTGCTCTGAACAGGCGCTGAGCCCACGGCCTGGGAAGCAGCGCGAGGCGCCGCAGCCCCTGGACAGGGCGCTGGCCCGACCTCGGTCTGTGGCTCCGGCGGGTGGCTGGCGGTCCCTTGGCTCCTCCCCGGCCGCGGGGGCTGGGTCGGCCCGTCCCTCCATGCGGGAGGCAGCGTCTGCAGGGAAGTGGGGGAGTCACCACGAGTCACTGACACACAGGGCTTAGCACAAGCCCGAATCTTGCAGCAATTCACCGTGCAGCGAGACGGTCAAGGCCCTTAACAGGTGGTGAGGAGACAGCGCCAGGCTTGCCCCCGCACAGCGTGCAGCCCAGCCTGTCCGCCCAGCGTCCCCGGGGGCTCGGGACCCAAGGCAGCTGCCCAGCCGCCAAGCAGGGGCCCGGCGGCCCCCGTGGGCGTCTCCCAGGAGGCAAACCATGCCCAGAGTGTGCCCGGGAGCCCGGCGGCCCTGGCCCGCCACGGTGGAGCAGAGCCCGCGCCGGCCGGTCGGGCGAGTGGGTCCCGCCTGCTGGGGTGCTGCCGCCGCGAGGGCCAGGGCCCAGGGGACGTTCAGGACGCAGAGCGTCGTCTCAGGGACACGTCTCTCCGTGGGGCGCCCTGTGGGCTGGGGCCCCGCGGAGCGAAGCTTCCTGTGTGTGCCCGAGCACCTCCGGTGGACGGGCCAGCAGGGCCGGGTCCTGGGGAGGGGGCGGAGGGGCCGAGCGGGCCCTGGCTGTCCAGGCTGCCGCCGGTGGCTTCCGGGTCGCGGTTGTGCTTCGCTAGACCGGGATTGCCCGCGCGTCGGGGAAGTTCCCATTTAGTCAAGTTTACAAGCCGGTGGACCTGGGCGGTTCCGTCCGGTCCAGACACAGGCGCAGGAAGCGGGCGCTGGGGCCGGGCCGTGGGGGCGCACAGAACCCCGGGTTCTCGGCCGGTTCTCGGCCGGGCGGTGCGGGCTCCTGCCCGCAGGGCGGCCGTTTAGGGCGTGGACGCCCGCGGCCCTGTGTCTGGCGGACACTCCGGCTCTGCCGACGGGTGGGCGGCGGTTGCGCTCGGGAGGCAGGGGCGGGCGAGGGCGCCCCCACCTGTCGGCCGACCCACCTGGGCTCCGAGGGGCGCTGCCGGGGCCTCCTGGCCCAGCGATGGCCCTCGCTGCGCCGACCGCTGTGCGCTCTCCGCGTCCGCCGGCTCGGCGCGCTTGGGCGGCTCCATGGAAACGGGCGACTCCACCGCGCAGGGGAGACCCCAGCGCCACGGCCGATGGCGCGGTCCCGCGGCCGCGCAGGCGCAGTGGGGCGGGTCCCGGCCCGGCTCCGGGCGGCGGCGCTGGCGGGTCCAAGGGCTGAGCCTCCCCCGCGCGGCGGAGCCCGAGACGGGGCTGCAGGCCTGGGCTCACCGCAGGCTCGGCCCGAGCTGTGAGAGTTCCGACTCATCGCCAACTTTATGTGCATCTTTTCCGAAAGACCTATTTACTTACGCATGCAAGAGCCGCGCACCGGTGAGAGGTGTGTGTGTGGGGGGGTGCCCCAGAGACAGCGGGGAGCAGAACGGGTGGATCCACTGAAATCCACTGTTGAGGCAGCAGCGTCTGCTGCGCCCCCTGGGTCCCTCCCTGGCCAGGACTGAGCTGGCGCTGCAGGGGCTGCGGATGCCCACAGCGCTTGCCTTAGGCCCTCGGCCGCCAGGGAGGCCCCGTGCCAGCTTTAGATAATAGGACTTTTGCATAAAATCGGAATTTCCCACTTCTTTTTAAAAAACGAGCCCGTGGACAGGTTGGGGCTCCCACCCCGCTGGGCACCCCGCTGGGCAAGTGTCCTCCCGGGGAAACGCCCCCTCCCAGTTCCGCTGCCTGTGTGCCTGGGCCCCGCCCTTCTCCCTGTGACCCCGGGCTCCTTGGCTTGCCAGGACACCGCCCACTGTGGACCCCAGCCCTCCCCTCGGAGCCCCAGAAGGAGGCCTGCAGGGCCCTGGCTGTGCCGACAGCAGGTCCTGGCTCAGCGGGTGTGGGGTCTGGGCCCAAGAGCCCTCAGCACAGCAGCAGTGGCAGACCTGCCCCGCCCGCCCTCACCCCATGCCCGTGCGGGAGCCCAGTGCCCTCGCAGCCACGGTTGCCGTCCGAGGGAAGGACACTGCCTTCCCGGCCGCCCACGCCTCCGGGCTGTGTGTCTCCGCCCTCCAGGTCAGCAAGGGCCCCCTTTCTGCCCAGAGTGGAGATAGCCGGGCCTGCCCTGCTGGCCGGGCGGACAGCCTTGCTTTGCTGTACGAAGGCCCAGCGGGCCAGTGTGGAGGAGAGGCCCGGGACACAAGTCCTCGCGTGGCTGGGGACTGTGGCGGGCGCGGCGGGCCAGGGCTGGCAGCCGGAGCTGGCTGTCCAGCTGGTGGCGTGGCCTGAAAGGGTGAGACCACGATGGAGTCTGTCAGGGCAGGACCCCCGAGCGACCCTGCGTGTCGGGTCGGGGCTCACACGTTGCGCAGCCCCAGACCGTCCCTCGGGGCAGAAGCAGCCGCCAGAAGCGGAGCCGTTGGCAGGGGCGGGCCGGGGCGGCGGGGCCGGCTGCGGAGCGTGCCAGCGCTGGAGGGAGAGGTGGCCCTCGGCTGGGGGGCTGCAGCCCACAGAGCAGAGCCCGGGGCCGGGGACCGTCTGAGAGTCCGCACGGCCCCCTTAGACACAGTGCTTCGCCTGTGCAGAGGGGCCCCGGACTGTCCAGGGTGCTGGCCACGGGAATCTGAGCGCAGACTGGCATTTAAATATCTGTGCACCCCCGTTCACAGCAGCACACTCCGGTGAGCAAAGGCGGAAAGGCCCAGTGCCATCGGCGGACGAGCACACCGTGCCGTAGGCGTCCAGCGGAGTATTACTCAGCCTCGAAGAGGAGGGAGTCTCTGACAGGAGGCATCCAGAGCAGCCTGGCCGATGTTCTGCTGAGTGGGAGGAGCCAGGCACAAACAATGTTGACGTTGCTTCAAACTATATACTTACAATTAGCGAGCTGTGCTTGCAAACTGTATCTCAGTAGAGCTAATCAAAAACAATGTGAAACCAAACCTAGTCTCACTGCGACAGCCTGTGGGCGCTGCGGGGCCTGGCCCGGCCTGCCCCCTGCGGCCCTGTCGCCGCACCACTGCGCCCGCCACCCTGGCCTGGCCCTGCCCCTGGCGTCCCATGCGTCCCTGCCACAGGGCCTTTGCACTGTCTGCCCTGCCCCGTGTGCTCCCCTGGCTCTCGACAGCGAGAGTGCGACAGCACCGGCTGGCGTCCTCCGGAAGGGCTGGCCCCGTTCGAGTCTCAGCTCGGATATCACCACTGCCCAACGCCCCGAGCACGCACGCCGGCCCCCCCCCTCGGTTTTCTCTTGCTCAGACCCCTCCGGTGCCAAGCCTGAGGCCGTGCCTCTTGCTTCCTCTGTGGTCTCTGCCTTCCAGCGGGAGCCCCTCCTCACGCTGCTGCGCGGGGTGGGGGGTGCTGGGCCCTGAGCATGGGGGGTGGCTGGCAGTCACAGCCCACGTCCAGCAGGAAGGACCCATCAACCTGCTTCCATTTCTGAGCGCCCTGGTGTCCCCGGCCCGGGGCGGGGGGGGACGGGCACAGGGTGGGGGTGGCCCCCAGCCGCACCCCGGCCCCACCCGGCCTTGGGGCCTCTTCCTGCTTCCTGATCTCCTTTGAGAGACAGCCCCTTTGTCAGAAACGTTGGCACGGGTTTACTGTTTTTGCCAAGTGGAAGTACCGCTTGAAAAAGCACAAAACCGAGAGCGGGCCTGGCCTGCACCTGCGCCAGCCGGCCGCCTGGAGGCCGTCCCCGCGTGCAGGTGGGCGGGGGTGCGAGTAGCCGGGCCTCCTGGCTCCTGCCAGCAGCTTGGCCGGGGCCAGCGCCTGCTCGAGGCCCCTGCCGAGCGCCTGCCCCTCCCACGACGCTTCCGTCTGAGAACCAGAGTGCTGTGGTTGTGCTCTCGGCACTATGAGACGCTCCTCTTCGTCACTGTCGTTCTGTTTGTTGCATTTTCCAAGGAAAATAACCAAGTGACCTCACAGGCCAGGCCAGGCAGGCGTTTAAATTTAGCCTGAGCAGTCCCCCGCCGGGCCCTGTGACTCACCCCTGCCTCCCAGGGCCCGCCTGCTGCTGCCCTGGCCCGGCCAGCACCCGGCCAGGCCCGCGCTGCCGGCCCGCCATACAGACGCCGTGCCCGGATGAAGGACGCAGGAAAGGCCACAGGCTGCGGGCCCGCCCTGTGCTCCGGGGGCTTTGGGGTGCAAGCTGGGCAGGTGTGGGCAGCCCTCTGCAGCCTTCAGGGCTTGCATCCTGCCCCGTGCCCCAGTGGGGAAGTAGGTGGCTGCGCCCACAGCACCCGCCGGCCCCAGCCCAGGCCCTAGCCGAGCCGGACGCCTTGGTCTGATGCGCGGACTGGCAAAGCAGATGCCACGGCCACCTGGCTGGACACGGGGGTCCACCCGGGTGGAGTTGGGGCTTCTTCATGGCTGTTTCTTGGGGTAGGGCCAGTCCCTTCTGGGTCACCACCGGGCAGCACCGGGTCAGGGGCAGAGCGGCCTCTGCCCTTGGAGTGGGGTTCTCTCCAAACCCCAACAGGGCAGGCCTGAGCCAGGCCAACAGAGTAGTCACCCAGCCCTGCATGACCCAGCGGTCTCCAGCACTGGCCAAAGAAACAGATGCTCTTTCACACTGCCGCTCTGGGCCACAGCTGAGGCTTCCAGAGAGAGGGGAAAGTTGCAGAGGGGCCTCCCGTGGCTGCAGGACTGGGCAGAGCTGGGCTGGGCTGGGGCTGGACTGGGGCTGGGCTGGGACTGGGGCTGGGTTGGGGTTGGACTGGGCTGGGGCTGGGCTGGGGCTGGGCT
>JAGFMF010012255.1:407096-430955 GCA_019455555.1 Galemys pyrenaicus
GGCTGGGGCTGGGGCTGCGTTGGGGTTGGACTGGGTTGGGGCTGGGGCTGGGGCTGTATTGGGGCTGGGGCTGGACTGGGGCTGGGCTGGGGCTGAGCTGGGCTGGGGCTGGGGCTGGGGCTGGGCTGGGGCTGGGCTGGGCTGGGCTGGGGTTGGGGCTGGGGCTGGGGCTAGACTGGGGCTGGGCTGGGGCTGGGCTGGGGCTCCATGGGGGAAGGGGAGCCTCCACTGCATAGGTGCAAATCTGCCACTCTGTGCAGCCCGTTCTCACCCCTAGACCTTCTGAACACTGGAGGAAATTGCTGGGGGGCCTCCCCCAGGGGTGCAGCGGGTTGAGGGCTGGGCTGTGAAGCATCTGCAGCACAGCAGCTCAGTTTGATCCCCAGCCAGGGGGTGACCCCCAGGGCGCAGCAGACCTCCTGCCTCCAGCTGCCCCCTTAGCAGTGTGCTTTAGTGGATCTGCCTGTTCTGCTCCCTGCTCTGTCTCTGGGGACTCCTCTCATCTCTAGCACCTCTGGCCTGTACCTCAGCTCTTGCATGCATAAATAAATCTTTAAAACAAATCACCAGGGACCCCAGCAGTACCAGGCACCCTGTGAGGTGCAGAGACCCAGCCTCAGGCCGGCCCAGGGTGCAGGCAGGAGCTGGGCACTATGTTGCTGGCCGCGCCAGCCACGGCAGGCTCAGGGTCTCTGGGCGCGACACCCTGAGCCCGCTGCAGCCAGAGGCGGGTGGGCGGGAGGCGAGGACCCTGCTCCCTTGGGAACCCCTGTGCCCCGTGGGCCTCTTGCACGGTTATCCCAGCTCCCCAGAGTCTGTGGAGGCCTGGGGGCTGAGGCCTCGGCCTGGGCAGATAGATACAGCGCTGCCGCCGGCGCCTCCCACCCTCACTGGCCTTCAAATGCCCGTAACTGGCTTTGGGGGCTCTCAGGCCCGGGGTACGCGGAGGTCCCGGCGGCAAAGCCCTCCCACCAACGGGCCACCTGTGTCTGTAGGGGAAGGCCGCTCCCGCTGAGGGTGACTCAGTCCAGAGGGAACAAAGGAGGCCGAGCAGGTGTCGGCCTGGGACCCGTTCGAGGGAAACCACCGCAGGACTTTCATGTCAGGGGACTCAAAATAGACCCAGTGGCTTTGCCGACCAGCGGGTGCCTGGAGGGGGTGGGACTCAGGAAGCGGATGCGCAGTGCTGAGAGCAGTAGTCAGTGTGACCTCACCCCGGGGACATCGGAGAGGGGAGCAGGGAGGGGAGCAGGGAGGGGGCAGGGCCGCACAGTGACCCCCCAGTTGAGTGGGCAGGGGCGGCGGGGTGTGGGCTCCACCTGGCGCAGGGCTGCAGCTGGGGTGCGCGTCCCCCAGACTCTGGGCTGCTGGGCGCTCTCCCCTCCTGGTCCTGACCTGAGCTGCCTGGGCAGCTCCCAGAACCGGGACCACCCCTCCCATCAGCCCCAGGACTTTGCCTCTAGGGGGGAGGCCGAGTCAATGCGGAGGTCATTTCTGGGGGGCTGCGGCCCACGAGCAGGGAGCAGTGGGAGGTGCGGGCCTGCGGCCCCAGCAGGGCAGGGGCGGGCAGTGCGGTTGGAGCCCACAGGGCCGGGGCGGGGCGGGAGGTCGGCTTGGAGCGGCGGGCGGCGGGGCGGGGAGGGCGGAGGCGGCCGGGAGCCGCGGGGTTTCGGGGGCGGGCTCTGCGCTCTGTCCTCCCTCGCGCCCGCGCCCGCGCCGCGCGCCCTCCCGCTCCCGCCTGCTTGTGCCGCTGCGGCGGCCGCCGGGGAAGCAACTTCGCGAGCGCCTGCGGCCGCCGACTCCGCGCCACCCCATCGGCGCCGAGCCCGCGAGGCCATGGACGCGCCGGCCTGGCTGCTGCCCCCGCTCCTGCTGCTCTGCGCGCAGCTCCACCGCGGCACCAGGTGAGCGAGCGCGGCCCCGCGCTGCCAAACTCGGTCTTCATTCCGCCCCCCGCGCCTATCCCCGGTTCCCACGCGCGGCCAACCCCTCTCCCTGACTCCCCCGCCCCGCCTTCCCCCGCGGGGCCTCCTCTTCCACGGAGCCTCCCTGCCCTTGGGGCTCCGCTGCGGTCAGGCTGGCCCGGCGCCCGCCCTCGGGTGCTGTCCGCCCTCCCGGTGCTGAACCGCGTCGCGTGGAGCGCAGCGCGCCCCACAGCTCCCGCTCCCGCTGGCGCCCAGGCACGGCGGTGAGAGCCAGTGAGATCCGCCTCTCTGCCGGCCTTGGCCACACTGCCCCTCCGGGGAACTCAGGGTTCAGCACTGCCGAGAGGCAGGCAGGAGGCAAGAGACCCTAGAGATGGGGTGGGGGTGCCCCTCCCCCTCTCCCGCTGGCGCTCCTCTGCGGCCCAAGGACGCCACAGGCACCACCTAGTGGCGTGTGTGCTGCTTGAAGTGTGGTCCGGGCATTGGGGCTCCCCCTCCAGAAGCCACCCCAGATGGCACCCACAGAACTGAGGGTGCAGATGGGGGTGGCAGACGCCCCTGTCGTGTCTAACTGCTGGGAGGGCCACCTCCCCAGAGGAGAGGCAAGAAGGGCCCGGCTCCCAGGGCCAGGGGCCACCAGCTCTGCCCCCTGCATCCTGCGCACCGGCCCCTTTCTGGGGGCTGTGGGGCAGCTGCAGTGAGGAAGCCGGGAGGAGCACCAGCCCTCCGTGCTCCTGCCCCGCAAGGCCCGGGTCGGGGCTGCCGGTCAGCCCGCGCGTGCGTGGGCAGAGGGGCCTGGGGGGCGGGAAGGCCTGGTCTGGAGCGGCTGCCCGCGGGGAGGGAGGGCATCCAGAGCGGCCGTCGTCTGGCGGGCACTGGCTGCCGCACGGAGCCCTCCTCTCGCTCCTCTCCCCGCTTTCAGGGCCACCGGCGGGCCAGGCTCAGCCACTTCACGGTGCCCCGGGCCCAGGCTGCCCCCTTGCAGGCTGCAAGGCCTCGGGCTGGTCACACGTCCCGTGGGGCGCGTCCGAGGCCCCCAGCCCCCGTGGCTCATGTTGCCTTTCCGAAACCTGAAACAGGCCGCACTCAGCCTCACCGTCCTGGGTGCTGGGCAGGTGCCCGTGCGCCCTCCGAGGACAGTGGGCGGCCTGGCCAGCTGAGCTGGCCTGCCCAGGGGCCGCCCTCCGGGAGCCTGCGTCCGTCTGCCCCACCCGGTGCTGTGCCCTCGCCCTGGCGGCCTGTGTTGGCGTGGCGGGAGGCTTCTGTCCCGGCCCCACTGCCCAGTTCGCACCTGCAGGGGTGTGGTGCTGCGGGTGCGGCCAAGCCCTGCCCTCCCGGGGCTGGAGATGGGCCCACCAGGGCCCAAGCCTACCAGGCCCACCTGCTCCGGAGCTGTGCGGCAGCCCCGGCCAAGGCCCGGGCCCTCTGTGCTGGCCGAGCCGCTCCGGGCAGGGCTGGCTGGAGGGCAGTGTGGGAGGCCGGGGAGGGGCACGGCCTCGCGGGCCCAGCCCTCCCTGTCCACAGGACACGGCAGCCTGGGGGGTGTCTCTCTGGGTCTGCTGGCGCCCTGTGGGCAGTGCTCGTGAGCCAGGCTGGCCTGTCCACCCCCAGGGCAGCCAGCCCCATGGGTCCAGGGCTGTGGGCAGGTCACAGGGCCTCACCCCCCAGGAAGGGGGGCCGGCCCCAGGCCACTGGCCGCCCCGGCGGAGCGCTCTGCTCCCTTCTAGCCTCCAGACACAGAGCCGGACTCTCCGGGGCCATCCCTGCAGGAGCCTCACGGCTGCCCGCAATGGGGAGGGGCGAGGACGCCACGGCCTGCTGGCCTCGTTCTGGGTGTCCAGCGCTGCTGAGGACCTGCGTGTCCTGCCTCATCCCAAGACTGGCCGGCTCGGGTCCCTAGTGACTCCCGTGGGGCCAGACTTGAGCTAGCACTCTCTCATTCTTAGCGCCCAAACTCCCTGGGCCCAGTCCGGCCGGGCAGTGGCCCGGAGAGGCAGGGTGGCCGCGGGGCTTGGTCGGGCTGCACGCTCGGCACCCAGACGCGCCTTCCTCCAGCGCCAGGGAGTGACACAGGCCTGCGCCCTGCTGGGCCGCCCCTTCCTGGGCCCTCGAACCCCACACCGTGCAGGCAGGGGTGCCGCTCTTGGACCCCGCAGACTCGGAGGCCAGCCCCTCCCCCACCCCCGCTCCGGCTGCCCTGCGTCGCCAGCGTGTGCCTGCACGGCCTGTCACCCACGCTGCCCAGCCCCTCACTCGTCCTCGGAGCCCCCCGTCTCCACCCCAGTGGCGATGGGCAGGGCCGGTCTTCATTTAAACCCTCTGGCCCTCTGACTGGAGAACGACCTCCCCATTTGGACAGTGGTGGATGGATGGGGGTGATGATTGGAAACAGTTTCCTACAGAGGATCGAGGGGAGCGTTAGGAAGAGGTGGGGTCAGCACAAAGAAGTGGGGACCAGCTAGTCCCAGAGAAAGCTGTGCTGATGGCAGAGGATGTGGGGGCTACAGAGGGGGGGGGAGGCTATGAGGGGGGCAGCTGGGGCAGCTGCGTAGGCCGAGGGGCAGGTGTGGGGCTTGCCAGGGAGGTGGCCGTCCAGAAGAAGAAGGGATGGACACCGAGCCTCGAAAGCATGCAGGGGCACTTGGGGTTCCAGGGGCAGGAGGTGGGTGCTGGGGAGGGGCCAGGCGGCCTCTGGAGCCCGGGGCCAGGCTGCAGGTGGGAGGGAGCAGTCTCTGGGGAGCGGGTCTGTGGGCCCAGGGCGCCCGGGTGTGGCCCCCACAGGAAGGGGAGCGCAGCCCCATCGCGGTGGCTCCAGGGGGACAGTGGCTGTTCCCAAGGGTTGGGGGCAGCGTGGGTGCCTGTGGCTGACCTGGGCCGCGTCTGTCCTGGGGAGAGCGAGCCAGGGCCCTGGGGTTCCCTGCGGCCACTGTATCGGGTGCTGTCCCTCACTGCCCACGTCTGGGCCCCCGCTCACGAGGACGAGGCCGCCATGGAGCGGGTCACGTGCCTCCAGCAGCCACCTGTGGCCCCGAGCTCAAGCACGTGGCTCCTCCTGAGGGCCTGGTGGGGCTGCGGGGAGAGGACGCCGGCAGTGGCGGGGCCTCCGGGCTGGGCCTGGCCGTGGCCCTACCCCCTCGCGCCGCTGCCAGGCCCACAGCTGCCGCTCAAGCCACCGTCGCAGGATGCTCTGCTGCGGGGGTCGAAGGGGCGGCCGCGAGCCGGCCGGTCCCCTGGGGCGGGTCCTGCGAGGGCCAGGGCCGTCGTGGAGGGAGCCGGCCGAGGCCCTGTCTGGCCGCGGCCAAGGTGCCCAGCGGCCGCCCTGGCGCCCTGACCGTGGCTTTGCGTCTCCAGAGCCATGAGCGACATCGGGGACTACGTGGGCTCCAACCTGGAGATCGCCTGGCTCCCCAACCTGGACGGCCTGGTGGACGGCTACGCCCGCAACTTCCGGCCTGGCATTGGGGGTGAGCAGCGCGGCCGCTGGGCCCAGGCCCGGGTGCTCGGGCCTTCTTGGGCCTCCTTGCCCTGGCCCCTGCTCTGGTGGCCCTCCCTGCGCCCCGCTGTCCCTGCCTGCGGGGCGGGGCGCCTCGGCCGCCCCTCAACGCCGCTCCTCCCCGCAGGGCCCCCCGTGAACGTGGCACTGGCCATCGAGGTGGCCAGCATCGACCACATCTCGGAGGCGAACATGGTAGGCGGCCAGTCCCCCGCCCCGGCCGGGCCCGCGGGCAGGGGCTGACGCCGCCTCTCCACGCAGGAGTACACGATGACCGTGTTCCTGCACCAGAGCTGGCGGGACAGCCGGCTCTCCTACAACCACACCAACGAGACGCTAGGGCTGGACAGCCGCTTCGTGGACAAGCTCTGGCTCCCCGACACCTTCATCGTGAACGCCAAGTCCGCCTGGTTCCACGACGTGACAGTGGAGAACAAGCTGATCCGGCTGCAGCCCGACGGCGTGATCCTGTACAGCATCCGGTGCGGCGGCAGGGCGGGGCGGAGCTGGGGGGCTGGCGGGGTTGGGGGGCAGCCGGGCTGGGGGGCAGAGCAGCTTTCTGGCCCAAACAGCGTCGTCTGGCTTCTTTCTGGGTGCGCGCCACGGAAGTGGACGGTTCCAAAGTGAAGCACGGGCGGCTGGCCCTGCTCTGCACAAGCACCCCAGCCTGGCAGTCACGCCCCGGACTGCCCACATGGGGAGCCGCTGCCCACTCTGGGAAGGGGCCACAGGGTGGGCCTGGGGCGGCTCGGGGTCTGCTGCTCTGCTCAGCCTGGGGCCGGGCTCCCTCCGTGGATGGGAGACCCTGGGCAGCCCGCCGCTGCCCCTGGGTGCGCCTGCTGACACACAGCCCCTCGGCAGCCTCGGCCGGCACCTGTCTGGCGCGGCAGGCGAGGCTCTGGCCCTGCCCCTGCAGACAAGGCCCGAACAGCCCGGGCCTCTCGGCCCCTGTGGCTGCCTGCGGGCTGGGCCTCCTTGGGCTCCTCCTGCATGCGTGCGGTGGGCTGGGGCGGTGCCTCGCGGTCTCACGGGTGCGATGTCCGGGCAGGGTCACTTCCACGGTGGCCTGTGACATGGACCTGGCCAAGTATCCCATGGACGAGCAGGAGTGCATGCTACACTTGGAGAGCTGTGAGTGGGGGCGGGGCCAGGTGGGGCGGGCCCTCAGGGCAGGGCGGGGCCAGTGGGGCGGGCCCTCAGCACAGGGCGGAGCCAGTGGGGCAGGGCCAGCAAGGGCGGGGCCTCAGGGCATGGTGGGGCCTGCTCTGCTCCGTGGCCAGGTGGCTTCCTGGTGACTGGGGGGGCAGGGACTAGACCATCAGTGACCTTCTCAGCTGGCCTGACCCTGGGGCAAGAGGCATCTGAAGGGGTGTCCTCAGAGCAAGGAGCCTGGGCAGGCAGGCCAGAGCCCCCGTCTCCCCCCGGCAGGTTGCAACTCCTAGCAGGCCTGTGCTCGGGGCCCACGTGGCGCCCCAAGCCCCGCCTGGCCGTGGCAGCCGGCCTTCTGGCCAGCTCTCTGGGCTCTGCCCCGACCATAGAGCGAGGGTTGGCCAAGGGGCCCTGGCTGGCCCCGTCCGGGCACGCCAGGCCCCCAGACAGGTGCCCTGGGGGGCAGTGGGCGGGCACCCACCCGCGGACCCCGCCCACCCGCGGACCCCCGCAGACGGCTACTCATCCGAGGACATCGTGTACTACTGGTCGGAAAACCAGGAGCAGATACACGGGCTGGACAAGCTGCAGCTGGCCCAGTTCACCATCACCAGCTACCGCTTCACCACCGAGCTGATGAACTTCAAGTCGGGTAGGCCTGGCGCAGGCGGGTGTCCGCCGCCGGCGCCACGAGGACACAGCGGAAGAGGGACCGGCGGGGCGGGTGGGCCGCCGGCGTGGGGCTTCTCCTCTTCCTTGGCTTCCCGGCCCCTGGGGCTTGGGGCTGGCGGCTGCAGGGGCCGGGGGCCCAGTCCTCCTGCCCTCCCGCTCCTGTTGCCCACAGCATCCCAGCCAGCGCCGGGCGCGGAGGGGACCCAGGAGGGCGCAGCCCCGTGGGGCTCCCCTCGGTCTCCTTCCTTGGGGCCCAGGGCTGCACCTCCCTCCGAGGCCAGACCCGGCTGGGGAGCCCTGACCATGGCGTGGGAGCGGCCGGCCGCAGTGGTGCCTCTCCCGCAGCCGGCCAGTTCCCCCGGCTCAGCCTGCACTTCTGCCTCCGGAGGAACCGCGGCGTGTACATCATCCAGTCCTACATGCCCTCCGTCCTGCTGGTGGCCATGTCCTGGGTCTCCTTCTGGATTAGCCAGGCCGCCGTGCCCGCCAGGGTGTCTCTGGGTACGGGCTGACGCGGCGGGAGGCTGGAGCGCACCCCTGCCCTGCAGCCTGGGCCGCACTGGCCCTCCGGCCGCGGGCCTGTCCTGGGCAGGGCGGCGGCTGGTCGCGGGGCCGGCCGCCCTGGGCGGGGGTGACACCGCTGTCCCCCAGGCATCACCACGGTGCTGACGATGACCACGTTGATGGTCAGCGCCCGCTCCTCCCTCCCGCGGGCCTCGGCCATCAAGGCCCTGGACGTGTACTTCTGGATCTGCTACGTGTTCGTGTTCGCCGCGCTGGTGGAGTACGCCTTCGCGCACTTCAACGCCGACTACAGGAAGAAGCAGAAGGCCAAGGCCCCGCCCCGCAGGGCCGAGGTGAGTGCGGCGCCCCCGGCGAGGCGGGCGGCGGCCACCTCGCACACCCGGCGGTGCCCGGCCTCCTCCGGTGCTGGCCGGCGGGGTCCCTGCGCCCTGAGCCCTGGGGGCCCTGGAGGCCGCTGACTCTGGCTCGGCCGGGGCGGCGGGGGCGGGGCGGGGCCGGCCGCGCCCGCTCAGCGGCTGCCCCCCAGGTGGACGTGAAGAACGCCATCGTGCTCTTCTCGCTGTCCGCGGCCGGCGTCACCCAGGAGCTGACCGTCTCCCGCCGGCAGTGCTGCGTGTCGGGGAACCTCATGGGCTCCTACAGGCCGGTGGAGGTGGAGACCGTGGAGACGAAGGCGCAGGGGGGGCCCCCGCCGGGGGGCTGCGGGGGCCTCCGGGCGCTCCTCAAGCCCATCGACGCGGACACCATCGACATCTACGCCCGCGCCGTGTTCCCCGCGGCCTTCGCTGCCGTCAACGTGGTGTACTGGGCGGCCTACACCCTGTGAGCCCCGCGGCCCCGCCCAGCCGCCGGCCCCGCCCAGCCGCCGGCCCCGCCCAGCCGCCGGCCCCGCCCAGCCGCCGGCCCCGCCCAGCCGCCGGCCCCGCCCAGCCGCCGGCCCCGCCCAGCCGCCGGCCCTGCACACAGGCCGCCAAGCTGGGACTGAGGGGGTCTGGGGCAGATGAGCCTGGCCCGGCCCAGGACTTCGCTCTGCGGAGGCGGGGTGGGGGTGCTCACGCCTGGGATTTGGTGGATGGGGCAAAATAAAGCGGCGTCCCTGCTCCCCAGCCTCTGGCTGAGTCTGGCGCCGCCCCCAACCCCACTGGGGCCCTGGCCCAAGGCTGTAGGAGGGGGGTGCTGAGGGACAAGGACGTGGGAGGCTGAGGGCAGGACTGGCCTTGCCCCTGCAGGGAGCAGGGCGGCCGGCGCCTGCTGGGCCATCTGCCCCATGCCCAAGGCCGCCCGGGTGAGGGAGGGCGCCGCTGCGGCTCTGGCCGGCGTTGGGGCGGGGCCAGGGCTCCCCTCTCACGCTGCCCCGGACCAGGACGCAGGGCCCAGGAGCCGCAGGGCCTCCTCCGACTAGCAGGGTGGCCGCTGGGCCAGCCCGCGCAGAGGCCTCGCCCTCACCCCTCCCTCCAGCCCGCTGGGCTCCATGCACCCCCTTCCCTGGAGTGGGGGCTCCCCGGGTGGGGCGCAGGCTTTGGGAGGGCCCCTGAAGCTGCCGGCGCCCTCCCGGGGTATGGAGGGTGTACGGGAGCCCCAGGCCCAGGAGCTGCGGGCCGCTGGGCCAGTGTGGGTGTGGGTGTGGGCGTGGGCGTGGGTGGGCGGCCCCTCCCCAGGCTGCGGCCCCTCCCCAGGCTGCGCACCACGGACTTATTTACGGCCAGCCTTCGGGCTGCCGCTCTGCAGCCGCCATCTGCTCCCGCGTCGCCCATGTGCGAGGGCTGGCGGGTGGTGGTTGGAGGCAGCGTCTATTCTGGGCAGTGACCGGTGGGCCTGGCCGGGGCGGCAGAGCCTGCTCTGGAGGGATGTGGGTGCCTCCCCCCGAGGCCGGGTCACAGTGGGGTCCCGCGGGGCAGCCTGTGGGGACGTCCCGCTGCCAACAGAGGCTGGGTGGGTGTTGCCAATGTAGACCCCCAGAGGAGAAGCCGCGGGGTGGGGACACCCCCTTCACCCTGCATCAGGCAGGAGGGGCGCCCACCACACCTGCCCACTGCTTGGGTCCCCAAAACAGCCTGACACAGGCCTGCGTGCAGGACTGACTGGAGTGGGGTAGCACGGGGGTGCCCCGGGGCTCCATGGGGGCTGCCGGCCAGGGCCCACCGCCTGCTGTCCTGGCCCCTGGGCCCCTCTCTGTCCTCTCCCCAGAGGCCATGTCCCTGGGCTGAGGGCCCTGGTCCGTGCGGCCTCGCCTCGTGCCACTGCCGCGAGCGCTTCCGAGCGAGGTTGTGCTCTGCTCAGTGCACTGAGTTTGTGGGGCCACCCAGCTGGGTACGGCGGGGGCACCCCAGGAGCAGGAGCAAGGGGGTGTTGGGGGCCGATCAGGCCCCCGCAGAGCCGTGTGGACCCGGTGGGTGCTGGGGCATGAGCAGAGGTGGCGCCCAGGGCTGGGGGCAGGGAGGGACCTGCCGGGCACACCCGCGGGGTCCTCGTGGTCACTGTCACCGCCACCTTGGGGGCGGTCCGCGGCCTGGGAAGCCCGAGATCGGCGCTGAGGTCACTGCCTCCTGCCCTGCCCCGTCCCTGCCCAGCGCTGCTGCTTGGGCTACGCTGGACATGGGGCCCAGGCCCTGGCCCCTGAAGCCTCTGTCATCTGGCCTCGGCCAGCCTTCGGTGGCCACTCGGGGGGCAGAGGCCCCGAGAGGCGAGTCCCTGGAGCCAGCTCAAAGGGCTCCTGCCCGCAGGGGCCAGGGGCCTTGGCTCCTGCCAGCAGACAGCACCCACGGTCACCCCCGCCTCGGGCGGCACAGCGGCCCCAGGGCCCATTGCCACTCCTGGCTGCTGGGTCCCGCGAGGAGCTGCGGCACCTCCTGGAGGGCCCCTGCGCTGGGGGGCGGGGGCCTAGCGCCTCTCTGGGCAGCCCTGTCCACCTGCGGCTTTGCAGGCGCTTCAGGGCTGGGGTCGCCTGCGCAGGGGTGGTGCGTGTGAGGCTTCTCCCCAGCCTGGAAAGGAGGATGCTCAGCTGGAGGCCACAGCCCAGCAGTTGACGCCAGGTGGGGGGCGGGGGGGCGCACCTCCCGCTAGAGTAAAGCACAGACCGGGGCCAGTGGGAGGGGCGGCGGGGCGAGCCGCAGACACAGACGGTTGTCATGGGGTCGGAGCAGCTTCTGCGCACCCCACGCGTTGCCATGGCGACCGCGCCTGGGTGCTGCCTCCTGGGGGCCTGGGCTCCGGGTTTTAAATATCATCCAGGCAACCCGAGCAGCACGGGAGCGGGCAGCGCCTGCGCAGAGCGTCAGCCCCGCCGGCGGCCGCGCCCCCCCCCCTCGCAGCCCCTCCCGCCCCCCCCCCGCCCCGCAGCCCGGTCAGCCGCGCTCCCTCGCTCTCCCCGAGGCCCTGAGCGCCCCGCTGGCCGCGCGGATGCCAGGGGCGCGTGCACCGGGCCTGGCCGCGCGTCTCAGCAGGCTGGCCCGGTCAGCAGCGATGGAGCGCCTGGCCAGCGCTCGGGGCAGGTGGCTGCGGCGGGGCCAAGCAAGGGGCTGGGGCTCAGGGGGCGCCCCCTGCCGGCACCAGCAGCACACCCGCCCTGCCCAGTCCCCCACCGGGTTGGGGGGGGCCTTGAAGGAGTACTGCGCGCAGCCACAGGAGAGGAGGACAAACCCGAGCTGAGAGGTGACATGCTGCTGGGCGCACACGGACGCCCCGAGATGTCCACGGGCACGCAGAGGGCCCCGGCACCGGTCCGCCCGCTTGCACACAGGGCGTGTAGGCATGCACACAGACACTGCAGAGACCCAGTGAGCCGCAGACTCACCGCGGAGGCCCTGACCAGAGGCCGCGCCTTCCTCTGCTCAGGGCCTCCTCACACTGGACCCTGGCTCTGAAAGGTCAGGCTTGGGGCGCCCCAAACTGGCCCCGCCCCTGCCCCTCAGGGCCTTCCTGGCCACAGGGCCCTTGCACGACCGTCTCCCTGCACTGCCCCTCAGACCCGAGACTCAGCCTCTGGGGCCCCCAGGGGCGGCCGAGTCTGTGGGCCCGTGCAGGGTCCCGGTGCAGCTTCGGCGGGGCCGGCCGGCACTGCCCATCCTGGCACACCTCTGGCCCTGACCCCGGCAACCTCTGCGGAAAGAAGGAACCAGCCGTGACGAGCGCATGTCACCGAGCCCGTCCTCAGGTCCTGTGACCAGAGGAAACGTCTGCTGGCCATGCCCTGGCCACTGAGGCTGGCCGGCCGCTGCCCTGGGGCTGCCCCCTGCGTGCCCGAGGGCCCAGGGAGGCTGTCGGGAGCTTGGGGACAGTGCCGGGGGTGCCGGCCGGCCCTCCTGCCCTCTGCGCCCCGCCCTGGGGGCTGCCCCACTGCCCGCGGCCCAGGTGGCCCCTGCACCTGCTGTGCGGGCGCCCAAGCGTCCCATGTGCGGGCAGCAGGGTTTGTGGGCCCGAGGGGCAGGAGGTCTCCGTGGGGCAGCCCCAGCCCCAGGTAGCCGCTGGCAGGCGCCTCCGGGCCGTGGCTCTTCTGCGGGGCTGCACCTCTGGCCCCCCACACGCTCCCACTGGGCCCGGCCCCACCTGCAGTGGGGAGCCCCAGGGGCTCGGGAAGAGGGGGCACCGAGGGTGCAGGGGGCACGGAGAGGCCGGGGCCCTCAGGTGCCTCCCAGGCAGGGCTCACTGGAGACCCAAGACCTGGCCTGGAAGGGTGTGGTCTCCACGGCAAGGGAGCTTCAGAGGCCTGCCCCCGCGGAGGGGAGGGCTGACTGGGGAGGTCCGGGACTGGGGAGGCCTGGGGGCTGGGGACCTGGGGGAGGCCTGGGGAGCAGAGAGCATGAAGAAGCCACACTGGCTTCCTGCCTTGGACTTGCCCCAGGACTTGGGGGCGTGGGAGGACAGAGTCCGGAGCTCTGATTTTGCTCCTTCTTCCCAGACCCGTGGTCCCCAGAGCAGGCGCCTTGACCAGGCGGGCTTTGGGGACCACGAGGGGGCGGGAACCGGGTCTTTCCCGGGACCCTCGCCTGTCTCCGCTCTCAGGGCGCCAGCCCCGAGTTCTTTCTGTCGAGGGTCTGTGGCCGAGTGGGGGTCCTGTCTTTGTGGGGCACGTGGCAGAACCGCTGAGAGCAGCGGGCTGGGGTCCGGGTGCCCCTTGGTCTGCTGCTCACACTCCACCTTCGGGCCAGTGGTGCTGGGGGCCGGCCGCGGGGCTGCCCCAGCCCTGGGTGTGCAGAGGAGCTGGCTCGCCCTGCAGGGCGCCTCCGAGACAGGTGCCCGCTGGGCCCGGGGCCGGAAGGCTCCCGAGGCCCCTCCTGGGGCAGCCGGCTTGGCCGCTGGGCTCACGGGGGCAGTGTGGCTGCGGGCCGGCCTGGCCCTGGGCTCCCGGACATGGGCCTGGCCGGGGGTTGCCGGTGGCCCGTGTGCTGCGTCTGTGGGCTGGGGCGTGCCGGACGGGTCCAGGAGACCACACCGCCTGGCCTGCCTGTGGGGTCAGTGGGCACCGGCTGGACTCACCGCTGCTGCCTCCCTTGGCCTGACCAGGCTGTGGGGCAGGACATGGTGCCAGAGGCCGCTGCAGGCATGCGGGCAGGACTCAGCCCTCCCCCGCCAGGCCTGGCCCTGCAGCCACGCCCTGGCTGACCGGCGCTGGGCGCCGGGGCCAGCACCGCTGCTTGGTCTCCCACGCTGGCTTCTGGGGTCGCTCGCACGTGGCCTCTGCTTGCCTTCCTCCCACCCTGTGCTCCCCAGCCCTGCAGGACAGCCCTGGCTCTGGCGCCCACATGGCGGCCTGGAGGGCCACCCCAGACGGCCCTGGGCACCCATGGCTGGGGGGAAAGGGGATGCAAGGCCTGGCAGGGCAGCGGCAGCCTGGGGATGGAGGAGGCGAGGACAGGCAGGAGGGCCGGGTCCCATGGCCGGTGGGCCGCGGGCTTTTCCCGGGGTGACACTGCTGTGTCTCTGGGAGGCAGCGCCCCCACGTGTTGGAGGCGGCCCGCTCTGGAGAGGGTGCCCGCAGTGAGGTCCGGGCGTGCCCATTTAGCTTCCCAGGTCACCTGGGTGTCTGGCACCAAGGAGGCGCCAGGAAGCATCTGTGGAATGAATGACTGGGCTGAGCTGACCACTGGCCAGGCGGGGGTGGCGGGGGCCGGGTGGGCGGGGCCGGCAGGGAGGCCCCGGGGAGGGGCCTGTTGGCAGAAGGGCGGCCCCAGGGCTCCCCCCAGGCCACTTTTCAGGGGAAGGGGTCCAGGTATTTGGGGGAGGGGAAGTGTCCTGAGCGACCTCGGAGAGGCAAGGGCCCTGGGATTCGGAAATGGGGTCTTGGGCCACGCCCCCAAAGGCAGCTCCCTGTCCTGGACTGAGGATCCGAGGCCAGAAGGACGCGCCTGGCGAGTGCGGGCAGGCCGGGCCGTGATGGGCTCTCTGGGACCCGCAGGGGCGGGAGCGCGGTTGGGCGGGAGACCCAGCCGGCGGACCCGCGGCCACGGCCGCCCTCGGCACCTGTCGGCAGGCGGGTCGGGCGCGACGCCGGTCGGGCGCCGGGGCTCAGCCGCGCCGGCTCCCGCGCCCCGTCGCGATGACCCTCCCGCGGGCCCCACGGCTGCCGCGCTCGCCCCAGATGACCGCGGCTCGTGAGCCGGCCGCCGGGAGTTTCCACTCAGCTTGGCCTGCAGCCGAAGCTCGCCTTCCCCGCCCGTTCCCCGGGCGCGGCCGCGCACGGGCCCGCGGCCCGTCCGCCCGTCCGCCCGTCCGCCCGTCCGCCCGTCCGCCCGTCCGCCCGTCCGCCCGTCCGCCCGTCCGCCCGTCCGCCCGTCCGCCCGTCCGCGCGTTGCCGGGCAGAGCTGGGTCGCGCGCGCTCCCATTGGCCGCAGGTGGGGCCGCGCCCCGCCCGACAGGTGGTGCGCCCCGCGCGCCGCCATTGGGCCGCGGCCGGGGCCCCCAGGATTGGCCCAGGTGGCGGCCCCGCCCGCCCGGCCGATTGGCCGCCGGCTGGGCCTCGGGTCGGCCATGTTCGGACCCCTCGGGCCTGACGCGCGGGCCCCGAGCGCGCCCCCGCCCCGGCGCGCGCCCCGCCGGCCGCGCCCCCGCCGCGCCCCGCCCGCCGGCCAACTTCCACCGAGTTGTCCCGGGCGGTGTCCCGGGCCCGCGCCGCGCGCTCCCTTCCGCGTTCCGCCGCCGGCTTCGCCGGGTGGCCCGCCCGGCCGCAGGGGCCCCGCGCCATGGCCCTCGCGCCCGGGGCGCGGCGCTGACGGCGCCGGCGGAGCGCCATGCCCAGCAGGACTGGCCCCAAGATGGACGGGAGCGGCGGTCGCGTCCGCCTGAAGGCGCACTACGGCGGGTGAGCGCGCCCGCCCGATGCGGGGCCCGGGGAGCCTGCCGGGGAGTCGCGCCGGCCGGGGCCGTCGGGGACCGGCCGCGCCGCTGCGGGGGCCCGGGGTCGCGCCCGACGGGGCGTGGGGGTCAGAGAGGCCGTGAGGGCGGGAGCCGAGGGGACGTCGCCGCGGGAAACCGCGAGGGCAGGGTGGGCTCCGGGCGCCGCGCCGGACACCC
Source organism: Galemys pyrenaicus (assembly GCA_019455555.1). Classification (NCBI taxonomy): domain Eukaryota; kingdom Metazoa; phylum Chordata; class Mammalia; order Eulipotyphla; family Talpidae; genus Galemys; species Galemys pyrenaicus. Next base: position 422,370 of record JAGFMF010012255.1, read on the forward strand.
GGGGTCCCCGGACCTGCCCAGCGCCGCGCGCCCCGCAGCCCTCCACAGCGGTGACGCTTTACCTGGAAAGGTGACCGGACGTGAGGCCACGGCCGGCCAGAACTGGGGTCTTAGTGAAATCGGGAAACTACTGGCACTTTTTAAGGCGTGAGACTTTGGAGTCCCTGAACTTCCCGACCCCTACGGCCCTGTCTGCATTGCTCGGCTGCGGAGTGAGCGCTGCGCCGTGGGGGAGGGGCCGCCCCGAGGCGGGGGCCAGCGGGGCTGGACACCTGGCGCCCACGGAGGCCGGCGGGCGGGCGGCAGAGGGCAGGCCCCCAAACCCCGTGCTTCCCACTGCGGGCGGCGGCCGAACTTGGCCACTGGGCATTCCATGGGGCGTGGTCAGGTGCCCTCATACCGGAGGAGGGTCTGGGGCTCCTGACCTGGGGAATGTGCCCCTACTGGGGTCTCCCCCAGGCCTCTCCTCGCCTAGAGGGGGCGCTGGCGGCCAGGCGGGGCAGAAAGGGTCCTGGGAGCCCCCAGCCGCCGGGAGTGGAGGCGGGGGCAGCCCTCTGCTGTCGGGAGGGGCTGCTCAGTGGCCTGCCAGCGCCTGGCCGTCCCATGGGTGCGCGGCTGTGGGCACACTGGCCGTCGGCCCGGCCATGTGGAGGCCAGCAGCCGGAGGCTTGGGGCAAGATCAGCCCAAGACCCTGATCGAGGGTCTACACACCAGCCGCCCACCGGCCCCGCGGGGGTCAGCACGGGCTCCTCCAGGCACTGGGTGGGGACAGAGTCCTGGCCCTGGGGAGGCCTGGGTCACTGGCCAGGTGACCCCCTTTCTCTGCCCAGTGATTTCCTAGGCAGGCCCCGCCCACCCTCATCCTTCCTTCCTTTCCCCACCTCTGCTCCTGCTGGCTGGCTGGCGGCCTCCCCACTGTGGCCAGGCCTTGCCCCTGCTTCAGGTCCCTCCCCCTCCTCTCCCCCTCCCCTCCCCCTCCCTGCTTCATCATCCTTCCTCTGTCCTCCCCTCCCTCTGCCCTCCATCCCCTCTCCTCCCCTCCCTTCCCGCTCCCCACTCCTGCCTGGTCCTCTCCAGCTCTCCCCACCCCTCCTCTCTTCTGCCCAAGCACCCAGTCCCTTCCTGACCCCAGCTCCTCCTCCCTCCCTGTGTGTTTTTCCTGAGGGCCCCTGCTCAGCGCCAGGCACCCAGGCCCTGCAGCCCTCTGGCCCCCCACGGCTGCCCCTTCCCCAGGAGGCCCTCCAGGGCCAGAGGTCCCCACATGGGGCGTGCGGTCACCCGGCCGTCTGGGAGGGGCGGCAGCACCTGCGTGTCCCTGGCTCACAGGCACTGCCCCCGGCGGGGCTGCGGGGGACACCGGGGCGGCGGGAGCGGTCTCGGTCGAAGGCGCAGGGCTGACCGCCCCAACTCCAGAGCCAGGCCGGGCGCCGGCGGGCCGGGGCCGGGAGTGCTGCTGCGCTCAGCCCCGCTGTGACCAGGGCTGTGCCTCGGCTTCCTCCTGCGGAGACGGGACAGGAGAGTAGAGCTGGGGGCCTGGGAGCAGTGGCCAGTTCCGGTGGCCAGGGTGAGGCCTGTGGGCCGGCTGGCTGCTGTGCCAGGCGGAGGGGGCGCCAGCGGGCAGTGCCCGCAGCCCGCTGGACAGAGGTTTTTGCGTGCGCCCGCGTGAGCTCAGACGCCTGCCGGAGGGTCTGCCCCCGCCGTCCAGGGCTGCGGCCGTCATGGCCCCCCGCCCCGCGCCTTCCGGGCAGGGCCGGCCTGTCTCTGTCCAGCTGCCGTGGTGGCCATGGGCTGCTGCGGCCAGAGTTCTGGGAGGGCTGTGCCCCCTGGGGCAGAACCGCAGCTCGGCCAGCCTGGCGTGCTGGGCAAGCGTCTGCCCCTCCCCGCCAGGGACCTCCTGATCACCAGCCTGGACCCCGCGACCACCTTCGAGGAGCTGTGCGGGGAGGTGCGAGACATGTGCGGCCTGCACGCCGGCCACCCGCTCACCCTCAAGTGGGTGGACAGCGAAGGTACGTGCCCAGCCCAGGCCTCCGGCCGCCCCAGCCGCCCTGGCAGGACGCAGGGAGGGCTCCTTGAAGGAGGCTGCTTGGGGGGCAGGGAGGGCGCCCCGAGCCTCGGGAGGGGCCCCGCCAGCAGGGGTGGGGCTGCCGGGGTCTCCCTCCACACCCCTGTCCGCCGCCCCGCCCTGCCCTGCCCTCAGCCCCAGCCGCTGCTGGGTGTCCGGTCAGCTCTTCATCTTCGCAGGACGTGGGTGTCAGTGGCCGGGCTGGGGCGCCCCCACCTCCCCAGCCAGTCACACCATGGAAACCGGAGGACAGGACGTAGTGCGGGCGGCCATCCCTCCCGTGGGGCTGAGCAGCAGCTGGCCCGGCTGGGCAGGGCGGCAGTGTGGCTGGCCAGCAGGGGCCGGGCTGAGGCGGCGGCCAGCACACTGCTTCTGTGTCGCGGTTCGGGTGGGTGACCCTGGGTGGGTCCGCCCACTCCCGCTGTCTGGGCCGGGCGAAGAGTGTCCTTGGCCGCACCGGCATGTGCCCTGCCCTCGGGCTGGCCGCGGATGTGGGCCTGGGCCGGTGCAGCCTGGCCCAGCTGGCCCATCCAGCCCCAGGAGCCTGACTCCGGTGGGTGCCGCCGCAGACAGGCCCAGGCATGGCCCAGCGCGTCTCTTCCCCCAGGCGACCCCTGCACCGTGTCCTCCCAGATGGAGCTGGAGGAGGCCTTCCGCCTGGCCGGCCAGCACAGGGACGAGGGGCTCGTGGTACACGGTGAGGGGCGAGGCGGGGCTGGGCCCGAAGGCTCAGGGTGGAGGCGGCCCGGGCGGGTGGCCCTGGGCGCGGCCAGCTCGGCCGTGCTGCGGTAGGGCGTCCTGGGAGGCGCTGGGCCCTGCGGCCGCGGCCGGGCCCAGCCTCGCCCTCCCTCTCCGGCCGCGGCCCTCGCGCTGGGGTCGCGGCTCCCGGCGGGCAGTCAGGGTGGGGCGGCCCCTGCGAGCGGGCAGTCAGGGTGGGGCGGCCCCTGCGAGCCCGCATTCCCGCTCCCGCCCAAACCCACCGGCCTCAGCGGAGGGCGAGGGCCTTCTCGGGGGCTGACCCCTGCCGGCCGCTGACCCGCTCGTCTCTCTCCTCAGTTTTCCCGAGCATCCCCGAGCAGCCGGGCCTGCCCTGTCCGGGAGAAGACAGTGAGTGTGGGCGCGGGCGCGGGGCAGTCTCCCGGCCTGGGCGCCGGGGGCTGGGCGCCGTGGGCTGGGCGCCGTGGGCCGTGCAGTGGGCGCCGTGGCGGACGCCGTGACTGTCCGCGTGTGGTTCGGACGCGTGCCGCCGGCGGGGCACTGGGGCTCGCCCTGAGCCCCCAGAGCACTGCTTCCCCGCGCTGCCCCGGCTCGGTCACCAGACCTGGTCATCTGCTGTCCCAGTGCAGACTGGCCTGGGCGAGGCCTCCTTCGGTCTGCAGGGCGGGGCCGGCGGCCGGACCGGATGAAGCCCAGGAGGCCCTGGCCTGGCTGTCCCCACGCCGTCCTCCGGGCAGGCCCTGCCAGCGCCAGCCGGGTCCTGGGCCCCGGCGGGCGGGCTTGAGGGGCCGTCCCTTCGCCACTCCTGGCCAGGTCCTGCTGGCCTCGAGGCTGGCGGCGCTGACCGGGGGCTGCCTGGACACGGGGTGGGCTGGCGGGCGCCGACGGCCAGGCCCGGGCGCAGGCCGTGTTTGCGTGTCTCGGCCCCGCGAGAGGGTGAACAGGCGGCAGCACTGCGGGCCAGCCCCCGGCACCTGTGCTCTGGGTGGGGCGGAGCCCGGAGCCAGGGGCCAGGCCCTGCGGGGGGTGGGAGGGCACCTGCTCTCAGAGGCTGGGTGGGGGGCGCCCAGGAGTGCGGAGAGTGTGGGAGCCTCAGTGTCCTGGCGAGGCCCTCCAGCCGCTGGGGCGGGGCGGGAGACACCCCACCGCATCACGGCCAGGCCAGGGGGCAGGCTTGCCCAGGCCGCGCTGCTGACCTCGCCCGGGCGGCCTCTGAGGCCAGGACGGCGGCCCGCGGGCTCCAGGGCGCTGGGAGTCCTCGCAGCTGCTCCCTCGGGGCGCGTGCCACCAACCTGCGGCCCCTGCTGCTCGTGGCCTTCGGGCCACTCCGTGCTGCCTCTGGTCAGCGCCCCGGGCGTGGGTGGGTGCGGCCACCTCCGGCACTCAGGCTCGCAGAAGCCTGGACAGGATCCGAGTGGGGTCGGGCGTGAGGGGGCGGCTGGAAGGGCCCGGCCTGTGCTCACTGTCCCCGTGCACCCCACGGCCCTGGGCCACGGAGCAGGACTGTGAGGGCGCAGGGGACGCCTGCTGCAAAGACGGCTGGCCTCAGGGGGCGCGGCCCACTCCCACCAGGCCCTGGACGCCTCTCCCCACCAGCGGGGCCCCGTGCGCACGAGGCCTGGCCCGCCGGAGGGGCCTCCGCTGCTGGGAGGAGGGGCCTGGACGCACCAACCAGCCCTCCCGCGGTGCCCTCCCACCGTCCCTGCAGCGCCCGTGCCCAGCCCAGGCCGTCTCCGGTCTGGGCAGCGGCTGCCCCGCGGGGGGCTCACAGCTCCTTCCGGCTCCTGGCGCCGAGCGACGCCAGGCCCCTGTGCTCGTGCGTCCCCACCCCGCTGTCAGGCTGCCGCCTTGGGCTGCGGTTCTGGCGCGGCCGGCCAGGCCCCTCCTCCCACTCGGCGTCCATGGGTCTCTGGTCATCGTGGCCGCCGATGCCCAGACGCGCCCCTTGAGCCCTCCGAGCTGTTGTGTGCGGTGTCCGGCGAGGGCCCAGCTCCTTGCACCCGCAGTCCGGCCGCCCAGCACCCCTGGTGAAGAGACCATCCCCCGAGGGCCTGGGCGCCTTCATCGGGCCCCGACCCGCGTGCGGGCCTCGCTGCCCCAGCCGGGGTCGTGCTGTGCCACGCTGCTGGTCGCTGCAGCCGTGCGCGGGCTTGCAGCGGAAGCGTGAGCTTTCCTGCTTCGCTCTTGAGGGAGGACCCTCGGGTTCCAGATGGGCTTTGGCCGCGCTTGTTTCTTCAGAGGCACGTATCTATGCGCACGAGCGCTGGGGCACCGGCGAGGGATGGGGATGAGAGGACTCCCCAGAGCTGTGGGGCGCGGCACCGGGGGAGCCCCTGAAACGCACCGCTGAGGGGCAGTGGGAGGCAGAGCGGTCAGCTGCGCCCTGGAGCCCTCCCTGGCCGGGATCGGACTCGCGCTGCGGTGGCCGGGGAAGCCCCGCCGTGCTTTGCTCGGCTTCGCGCCGCCAGGGAGGCCCCGGGTTGTGTGCTTTTGCTTCTCCGAGGAAGTCTCAAGGGTGCTGGGCGGGTCACTCAGCGCACTGGGCGGCGAGGATGCGGCCGCCTCTCGGCTCTCGGGTCTTGGGCCCTCCCAGCGCCGCGTCGCTTCCGGCGCCTCCTGCCTTCCGGCGGGGCTGTCTCTTGGCTGCTGCTGCGATGGGAACTGTCCGCGTGCTGCTCCCGCCGAGGGGCGCGGGCTGCTGTGGGCTCCCTCGGCACCCCGCTGTTGTGCGGGTCTCCTGTTTGTCCTGGCAGCTTTCTGAGGAGTCACAGGGTTTTGACGCCGCCGGCGGCGAGAGGGGATCCTACTCACTCTCTTCCGAGCTGCGCCCGTCGTCCGTCTCCGCGGTTCCCGCCCTGGGGGAGACCTGAGTGCCCCGAGTGTGTCCGCCGCGGCCCTGTGTGCGTGGAGGGCGGTGGGGGGGTCCCCCTGACCCGACACAGGCCTCGCTGGCTGGTCCCTGCGCCGCTGGGCTGCTGGGCCTGGTGTCCACACCGGCGGCAGGGCCTCTGGCCTTCAGCAGGAGCGCCAGACCGGTGGACGCTACAAGGTGGCCAGAGGGGCTCGGCTGGGGCTGGCCGCTGCTGGAGCGCGTGTCGAGGCGTGAGCTGTGGGCCTGGCCCGGCCGACCGCCCTCCGCTCGGAGGCTCCCGGCCAGGCCCACGCTTCTGGGACCACAGGGACCAGCGCTGGGAGCGATGCCCCGGCAGGCCCTGGAGGGGAGACGTGGTGTCGGCCGGGGCGGGTCTAGGCTGCGGCCATGCCCCTGGCAGGACCTGGCCATCCAGAAGCCCACGTCCGGGTGGCCGCCCCCCGGACCTGCCGTCGGGAGCCGGGGTCGTGCCCAAACCTGGGGAGGTGGTGGCCCCGTGTCTGCGGGCGTTGCTGGCGAGTGCAGGGCGGGCCTGGCCATGGCCGCCGCGGGGCTGGGGGCGCGGGGAGGAGGCTGTGGGGCCTGCGCCAGGGCCCTGGGGCCGGCCTGCTTGGGTCTGGAGCCGTGTGGGGCGTGTACCCGAGTCTGCGGCTCCAGGCCGGAGCTGGCGCTCCAGGTGCCGCGCGGGCAGGCGTCCAGCCGGCCAGCGTGGCGGCCCTGCCCACCCTGCCCCTCGCCCTCCGGCGGGCGGCACCCACTGCTGCCGTGGCCTCTCGCCGCAGTGTGGCCCTGTCCGGCTTCTGGGTGTGGCACCCTCTGGGGTGGGCGGCGGGGCCAGGGCCCGGGCAGCAGAACCTCCGCGGCCTTGCAGGTCAGGCGGTGGTCTGGAGTGTCCTGCCCAGCCCCGAGGGTCTCCCCAAGGCGCCTACTTCCTGCGTGGGTGCCGGTGACAGAGGGTCCCTGCTCGTGGCCTGTCCTCCCTGCCGGCGCCCCCAGGGCCACAACTGCCATGGTGGTGCCGAAGCGGGCGCTGCTGTCCACTGTGCAAAGGCCGGCCGGTGGCCCCTGGGGGTCAGCGCCCACCCCCTGCGGTCCCCTCCACCCCCTCACCGAGTGGGAGGGCACAGGAGGCGGGGCTTAGGTGGTCAGCTGGCCCACAGGGTCCAGCCTGGGTCCGTCCCCCGGGCCCCGCCGGCCAGGTCCCGCCAGCAACCCCAGCCGCTCGGCTCCAGTGGCTCCCAGGGGCATCTGCTGTCCTGCCAGGCCCTGCCCACCCAGCTTTGTCTCAAATCAGCCACAACTTCAGTTTTCTGCCTGAAGCAGCTTTTGGTGAAATGGCCCAGCCGGCGCCGGGCGGGGGCTTGCTGGGCGAGGCGAGGCCAGAAGACAGTGCTCTGGCCGTGCGCTGCCGGAGGAGGGCAGTGGGGACTGTGTGGCCCTGACCAGCTGGTGGACCCCTGGGTCACGAGTGAGGGGCCTGCGGGGCGGATTCTCACCTGGTGGGGAGGGAGCCCCTGACCTCGCCTCCCGGCCTGGATCGGCACAGTGTTGGGGACAGTCACCCCGTTTGCAGAGCGGGAGGCAGCGCCATGGGCCCTGTCCTGGGGGTCAAGGAGGCTGGGTTTCCGGGTTGCTGGGGCGGTGCATGTCGGAGCCGAAACTGCCCACCGGCGGCTGGACCCTCGCCTGGGCCTGCAGGTGCCTGTCTGGCGCCACCCCTGGGCTCCCCGCCGCCTGGCGCAGGGGCGAGTGGGGGGGCTCGCGGAGGGGGGCGCGGGCGCACGCGGGGGGGGGGGGCGCAGGGAGGGCGCGCGGGGGGGGGGGGGCGCGGCGCCCNGGGGCGAGTGGGGGGGCTCGCGGAGGGGGGCGCGGGCGCACGCGGGGGGGGGGGGCGCAGGGAGGGCGCGCGGGGGAGGGGGGGCGCGGCGCCCCGCCCCTTGGGCTGCGTCCTCGCCGCTCCTCCGTGACGTCAGCCCGGTGTCCAGGCCGCGTTCTGCTCGCGCCTCCGCCGCTGCAGCCTCCCGGGGAGCGGAGCCATGAGGAGGCCGGGCCGCGAGCGGCGGGGGTCGGGCGGGCCAGCGTCCCTGTGAAGCGGAGCCGCACGCAGCGAGCGTCGCAGGGGATGCGCCCCCTCCCGCCCGGCGCGCCGTAGGGCGGGGGCTCGGCGCGGGGAAGCGGTGAGTGGCTCCGCGGCTCCCCGGCCCCGTCGGCGTGCGGCCCCGCGCCGGCCCGCGCCGCCGCGGCCTGGGCGCTGTCACCCGCGCGCAGCCCGTCGCGCTGACAGGTCCCGGATCACGCCCTGGAGCGGCGGGCCGGCGCCCGCGGCGGGCCGGGGCCGGCCCCGCTCCGGCCGACGGGCGCGCGCTGCGCTGCGGCGTCCTCGCGGGCTGGGCCGGCCTGCACCTGCTCGGCCGGCCGTGCGCGCGAGGCGGGCCGGGCTCCGCAGGGTCGCGGAGCCGCCGGCGGGGCGCCGCGGGCGGGGTGGGGGCGCTCCCGACGTCCATTTTGCAAGGTGTTTCGTAAAAGAGGAAAACAACAGCACCAGCCCCTCCCCCAGGCCGCGGGCGGGCGGCGGCTGCGCTGGCCGCGGGGTCCTGCGGCCAGGCTGCCGCCCTCCAGGCCGGCGGAGCCTCCGAGGCCAGGGGTGTGGGCTCACGTGGGTCTCCCAGCAGAATCAGCTGTGTCACGGCGGGGGCGGCCCGGGCCTCCCACGAGCATCGGTGGGTCCAGCCAGTGCCATAAAGGGGACCAGCCGGGACAGTTGCCCCCAAGACTCCCACTGGTGCTGGCGCATCAGGCAGGGTCTGCATCCGGTGGGGCCCCTGTGCAGTCTGGCAGGGTCCATGTCCAGCCGGATCTGTGTCCAGCTGGGACTGTGTCTAGCGGGGTCGTTGTCCAGCCGGGGTCCCTGTCCAGCCAGGTCTGTGTCCA
>JAGFMF010012255.1:431086-488111 GCA_019455555.1 Galemys pyrenaicus
CTGGGACTGTGTCTAGCGGGGTCGTTGTCCAGCCGGGGTCCCTGTCCAGCCAGGTCTGTGTCCAGCTGGGACTGTGTCTAGCGGGGTCGTTGTCCAGCCGGGGTCCCTGTCCAGCCAGGTCTGTGTCCAGCTGGGACTGTGTCTAGCGGGGTTGTTGTCCAGCCGGGGTCCCTGTCCAGCCAGGTCTGTGTCCAGCTGGGACTGTGTCTAGCGGGGTCGTTGTCCAGCTGGGGTCCATGTCCAGCCAGGTCTGTGTCCAGCTAGGGCTGTGTCTAGCGGGATCCCTGTCCAGCTGAGTCCATGTCCAGTGGGGTCCATGTCCAGCTGGGTCTGCGTCCAGCTCAGACCACATGGAGCTACCACATCCAGTCGTGGCCGCACCAGCCTCCAGAGGGGCGCCCTCCGTGTCCTCGTGAAGCTGGAGCCGCTGGGGGCTGCGGGAGTCCTAGACTCGGGCCACCCGGCCTCCTGGCCTCTGTCAGCCCTGGGGCAGCGGGGAGCCCCGGCGGGCTGTGGGGGTGCCTGCCGCGGGCCCACCCCTTCACCAGCACAGCTGGCGGGCAGGGCCAGCCTGGGGTCTCTGTGCTACTGCAAGCCGTGCCTGCAGGGTGCGGGCGCCCTGAGGCCCCTCTGCAGAACAGGGCTGACGGCACCCCGTCCCGTTGAGGGCGACCCTGTCCCCGGCTTATGTCTTCTCCACCCCTCCGCCCGCTGCAGGGGGCGGCCTGCAGCCTGCATCCTGCTGCCCTGCAGGCCGCAGCCTGGTGCCCAGCGTGCTGCGGGCTCCGGGACTGGCGCCGTGGACGGTGGGTGGTGTGGCTGCCACAGGCAGGGCCTCTTCCCACGGGCGCGGGGGTGCTGTTGTCTTAGGGCCACCCCTGTGAGAGTGGACGCCTGTTTGTGCGGGACTGCTCTTCCCGCCAGTGCCCTGCGGCCCTGAGCCCTCTGCCCAGGGCGGGCCCGCGGCCGCTCTGTGGTCCTCCCAGAGGCCTCGCTGCCCCACGGATGCTCGTTTATGGGCCAGGGAGAGGCGCCCTCTCGGCGGCTCTGTCTGCGTGCCTGGCTGCACGGGGCTGGACTTCTGCTTTTTCACTTTTTTCTGTGGGGAGTTTTGAGAGATTTGATTTGCAGGGAGAACAGACTGTTGCGTGTGGGATCGGGGCTTATAGGGGGTGCACCTCTCCTCACTTGTGACACAGTTGCCTGGAGCGAGGGCGTGTGGGCAGAGCACGGCCGGGCCTGTGTCACCTCAGCAAAGCAGGCCGCTGGCGCTTGGGCGTCGAGCTTGTGCTGGCATGCTCTCGTACCCCGAGCTGGGTCTGCGTGACGGGTGTCAGGCCGTGCAGTGTCCTGGGCGGCTTGGAGACTGGGCCAGCTCTGCACCCCTTCCTCTGGGAAGTTGCCGCCTCCCACACCCCCGCAGCGGGGTTACGTCGCGTGCTTACTGTGGTCCTGGAGTGTCTGCGTTATTTGGGTTCACGTGAACGTTTGTGAGCCACTGGGGCTGCGTTTCCTTTCTGGTGTGACTTCCAGTTTGTCCTGGAGTCGGTGCTCGTCTTGCTGAGAGATTTCTGGACTTCCTGCCTCAAGTTGCCTCTGTCTTTCTGGCAGGACTCCCCTACCCCCGGCACCGCATGTCCAGCCCCCCAGGACCCCGGCTCCCAGGCCCTTCCCTGCAGTCCGGCCGGGCACCAGGGGCCGCGCCACCTGAGCCGAGGCTGAAAGGCCTCGCTGTGCTAGCTCAGCTGGGTATAGAAGCCACGCGACCGTGGGCTCGGCGTCCGCCCCGTGAGCGGTCAAGGCTCTCGGCCACGGCACCTCTCTGGGCTGTGGTGACGCGCCGGAATGGCCCGCTGTCTGGGGCAGGGGCGCCCGTGCCGCGTTTCTCTGCCGCCCTCCCCCACCGCCCGGGATCTGCCTCCAGGACCTGCCCTGGCCGCTTGGGGTTCTCTGTCCTGACTTCCCTTCCCTTGCCAGCTGTCTCCCCCCAGGAGAGAGCCCGTTTTCCTCATCCGGGTCACGGTCAGGTGTGTTTTTTGCCTTATTTTAATCCCAAGGACCCTCTGTCTTCTGGAGGCTCCTTTCTCAGATGTGCCTGCCCTCATCCAGAGGCCGCAGCCGCTCCGAGGACGCCAGCTGGCCGGCCGTCACATGCCCGGCGCCCTCAGGGGTCAGGCCTGTGTGGCTCATGGGCCTCGCGGTGGGCCGGGCGGGCCGGCGCAGTCTGTGCTGGCCGCGGTGCCCGCTCTGCAGGTCCGCGCGTGGGCAGCAGAGTCCAGCACGCTGCACATGTCTGGATCTCCAGAGCATTGAAACGGCAGCGCAGGACTTGCTGTCTCCTGGCCCTCGTCCCCGGGGCCCTGCCCTCCCTGGCCGGGGCTCAGCAGCTCTTAGGCTGGGCGCCTGGGCGTTTGGAGGTGCAGGGGCGTCTGTGTTTGGCGGGCGTTTCCTGCGGGAGTGTGGTCTGGGGGACCCCAGAGGTGGGCGCCTGCGCACCTCATCTGCAGGGTTCGGCAGCAGGCCCGAGCTGGGCCGGCGTCCTCCGGGGGGGCGACCTCACTGTGGTGTGGACGGCCGTGCTCCGGAGGCCAACGGCTGTCCAGCAATGCCTGCAGGGTGGCCGCCTGTCCTGCGTGTTGGCGCGGCCTCGTTCCTGTCGTGTGGACTGCCCTTCTTGTTCTCTGGTCTCAGTCCCACGCGGCTCTGTCCCCTGCTGTGGGCCGGCCTCCGGGCTGCAGGGCTGGCAGAGTCAGCGGCCGGGTCAGAGCCGGCCTCGGCCAGCCGGTCCTGCCGCCCATGGGGGCCGTGAGGGATTCAGAAATAAGGACCGGAGAGAGGCAGCCCCGTCCTGGGCGCCCGCCCCTGCTGCCCCCTCCCTCTCCAGGCCGTGCCCCCTGAGTGTGGGGTGCTGTGGACACCCCTCAGCTGCCTCAGCCTCGGCCCGGGGGGTGCGAGTCCTCGGGGCGGACCAGACACCCACGGGGCATCCTTGGATGCCAGACCCCGGGGCCGGCCTCCAGCCCAGGCCAGCACCCTCCGCAGGCGCCACGGTCTTCTCCAGGCCGGGGCGAGAGGCCACTCCAGGCCCCCGGAGAAGCTCTTTGGGTCTCAGCCCTCACCGGGCGCCTTTCTCGGGCCATTTGCAGATCCGGGAAGACCGGGTGCCTGTCTCGGGCGAGCTGGGGACTGCTGGCCCCGCGTGGGGCATCCTGGATGTCCGCGGGGCCGGCAGGGCTGCGGCTTTCAGTGGAAAGCGCCCCTCACTCGGCATGAGCGGCCCGAGCCAGAAAGGGCTGCCGTGGCCGGGGAGCGTGGTGGCCGAGGGCGCCGTGGGGGCGCGGGCAGCTGCCTTCTCTGCGTCTCTCTTGTGGCTTGTGGGCAGACTCGCCCCGCCGAAGGGCTGCGCCTGGCCCCTCTGACTCCTGCGTCCGGTTTTGCTGCTCGCGGTGGTTTCAGGCAGGGGCAGGCCCCGCTGGCCGGGAGCCGCCCGCACCCGCTTCCCCGCACAGTGCGGATCCAGGCGTGGCCAGCCTTGGCCTTCCGCGGACACCACGGAGCCCGGCTCTGCCGCGGCCCCGTCCGCTGTCCTGCGGCCGTGGACAGGCGGTGGGCAGCAGGCCCGCGTCTGCGTCCTGGGAGCGCTGGCTCGTCGATAAACCGGCTTTCCTGCCGAGTGGGCGTCCGCGCGTCTCTGCTCGGCGTCTCCAGAGGGGGCGCTGTCGGCCGCCCTCCTGCGGTGGGGGCGCCGCGGCGCCCGCCCTGGCCCTGTGGCTGCGTCCAGGGCCTGCCCCACTGGGCGGGGCGGGCTGCCGGTGACTGGTGCGCCCGGCCGGCCTTCAGGGCTCCCTTTGTCCCGCCCGTGCCAGCTGGTTCTGAGGGCCTCTCTGCAGCCCGACGGGTGAGGAGCGGCCGCTAGGTCTGGGTCCTGCTGCCCCCTCGTGGGCCCTCGGGGCACAGCCCCGACGGCCCCTGGCCCGCTCACTGCCCTCCTGCGAGCCGCTGTCTCTGCCCGGGCAGCGGGGCCAGCGCCTGGCGTCCCCTCACCTGCCCCGCCTCCCACCCCTCTGCCGCCCGGGCCTTCTCCCCAGGGGGCGTCTTCCGGGGCAGCCTCAGCTTTGTTTGGGGCCTGTCCTCCGGGCTGACCTGGCCCTGGACAAGCACAGCACTGGCCTCGCGTTCGGTGGCCACCTGCGCGCTGCCCGGCTGGGCCTCTGGCCAGGTGGACGGGGAGCCAGGCCTTGCACCTCACTGACTCGGGGGCTGGGGTGGCCAAGTGGGAGGACGGGACAGAGGGGCTTCTCCCAGCACTGTCCCGGCTGCAGAGGCCGCGCGAGTGACCAGAGGCTTCAAGGCGGACCGTCCAGTGTGGGGGACCCGGCCGCCCCTGGACTCCGCAGGGCATCCACGATGGCTGGTGGCCGCCGTCCCCACCCCCTCGGCTGCTGGCCCCGCGGCCACCCATCCGCTTCCTGGCCCCAGGGCTGCGCGGCCCGAGAGGGCCAGCCCTGCCCTGAGCCCGTGGGGGGCGCGGCCCCGGCGAGCGAGAGGTGTGCTCTCCGCCGGCCACGCCTGTGCCCTGCCCGTCTGCGCACAGCCCCGGCCACCTCGTGGGAGACGGGCCGGGCCCCAGTGCTGACCACTGCTGCCCCGACCCTGGTGGCCGGTGCTCACACCTGGGCCCGGGAGGCCACGCAGCTCCCGCTGCCCACGGCCACCTTCCCGCGCGGTCCCTCGTGCCCGCGGAGGGGCTGGTGCCCAGGCCTCTGTGGGTCCTCCAGACCCAGCTGGCGGCCTCCCTCCCGCGGGCAGCGCTGGGCGCCCTCCCCGCGGCTGGCCGGGCCTTTTCGGAGGGGGACGCACCGCCCTGAGGCCAGGCCGGCCTGCGGCGTGAGGACCACGTCAGGGACGTCCTCCAGGAGCGACCACGACTTCAAGTGGTTTGACAGAGAGGACGAGGGGGGGCCGGCACCCGGCTCTGGGCTGTTGGTCATGGCCCGTGGCTGCGTGTCCCAGGGGACGAGTGTGGCGGGCCTGTCCCCACAGGCGGCGTGGAGGCGGGTGGGGTCGGCGGGACCGAGGTGTCCGGCCAGCCCAGCGCCCGGTCCCCCTGAGGGGCAGGCGGCTGCTGGGTGGCCGGCCCGGGTAGGGCTCAGGTGGCTTCTCGCTGGAGGCAGCTGGGCCGGGTCAGACCGCATCTGCTGGCCCGGGGTGCCTGGGCCCGGGGTGCCTGGGCAGCCGCTCTCCAGCCCGGTTTTCTGCTGGAGGGGTCAGATCAGAAGCCCGGCCCCTGCCCGAGCCGAGCCGGCCCCATGGCCGTTGCAGCCCGCGCTGTGCTCCGCCTGCTGCGAGGGCGGTTCCTGCGTGCCGGCCGGCAGGTGGACGTGTGTGGTGGCCTCCGCCCCCGCGTGCTCGGCCCCTCTACCTGCGAGGTGGCCCCGGCCACAGCAGGTGCCGGCAGGCGGGGCTGCGGGCTGCGGGGCCAGAGCCCTCGGGGAGACAGGCCACGTGGGTGTGCGCCCTGATGAAGGGGCTGGCGGGCGGGGCAGTGGGCAGTGGAGACCTGGGGCGGGGCGCCGGGGGGCCAGGCAGGGCAGGGCTGGACACTGCGCCTCCCTGACTGCGCCTCTGGAGCGCCTGGAGGGGCTGGCGGGTGGTGCCGTGTGACCTAGTTCCTGCTCCAGTTCCGCTGCCACAGGTGGTCCTGGCCCGGGAGCCAGGCCGGAAGGGAGTGGGGCCGGGACGGGCCCCCGGGTGGGGTGCGCGGGTGCCGTCTGCGGGTCCTGGCCCGGGAGCCAGGCCGGAAGGGAGTGGGGCCGGGGCGGGCCCCCGGGTGGGGTGCGCGGGTGCCGTCTGCGGGCCCCCGGGTGGGGTGCGCGGGTGCTGTCTGCGGGCAGGACGGACCGCGCGGCGCTGGGCGCCCGTGTGGGCCCGGCTGGGCGGAGCCCGCCTCGGGCGGGGCCCCTCCTGCCAAAGCGCCCCAGAGCCGGCGCCGCCTGCCGGCTCACTCCGCAGAGGGCGACACCTGCACCTGCTCTGCCCTGTGGGCGGAGGCGCAGCCAGCGGCCGAGGGCCCGCGCGCTGCAGGGTCCACGGCGGCCCGCCTGTCCCTCCCGCCGGAGGCCTCCGCCGCGTGGGCGGGTGTGTGCGCCAGCCCCGCCGCCCTCCACCCGGCCAGGGCCAGCTCGGTCCTGGGAGGAGGTGGCTGGGAGCCCCTGGCGCGGCCCTGCCCGACCGACAGCCTGCTGTCCGCAGCGTGGGCGGCGCCTCCGGGGGCTGGCGGCCGTTCCTTCTGGGGGCAGCATCCGATGGCAGCAGGCGGGGCGGCCACAGTGGCCGCTGCTGGAGAGTCATCCAGGAGGGGGGCCCGGCTACAGGCTGGACAGGCAGACGCGCAGCAGACTCCCGGCAGCAGACACGGCCCCCGCGCAGCTGCAGCGCAGAGACCGGGCCCGCGCTGGCCGGCAGAGGGGTGTCCTGGCGCACCACGCCGCCCCTCCCGCCTGCTGGACACGGAGGCCACTGTCCCCGGGCCAGCTGGTCTTCGGCGGGTTTCCACTGCTGTTCTGTGACTTGGGGCAAGTGTCCATCCCAGAAGCGGCCATCCTGTCCACCTCTTCAGGGCAGAAGCCGGCCAGCCCCCGGATCTCCAGTCCCCCTCCTAGCTGGCCGCTGCTGGGGCCCCGCTGCTCTCTTGCGGAGAGGTGGCGGCAGGTGGCCCCGGGTTTGGCTGGTGAGGGAGCGTGGGGTCCCCTGCTCAGCTGCACCGTGAGCCCGGCCCCACTGCGCCTGGGGAGCCGCGTCCAGGACGGTGGGTGGGCGCAGGAGGCGGTGGTGAGAACCACAGGCCGCTGGGCCATCGGGCACCACAGGCCGCTGGGCCATCGGGCGCCGTCCGAGGGTCACAGCGAGGTAGGAAAATACCTGGTTGAAAAGACAGACGGTGGGGAGCTCTGTCCAGGACGCTCCCGCGGTGGGGGACGACCCACCGTCGGCCTTCCGGGGTCCCTTCTTGGACAAACGGAGGCAGAAATCCTGGACGTGGGCAGGGGTGTCCCTCTCAGACCGGTCCTTGAGGCCCGTGAAAACAGCCCCGTGTGCTACCTGGGCTGGGCCCAGCCTCGGGGAGCCGCTGGTGCCAGGAGCCTCACGGCAGGGGCCATGGTGGGGCCGGCGCCCACCCCGTACCCCATGTCTCCCAGTCTGCGTTCAGACGCCTGCAGCGGTCACCCTTCAGCAGCCAGTCCCACTGCCTAGCAGCTGGCCTCCCCAGCCGGTGCCCACTGCTGTTCATTGCCACACTGGCACGCCCACCGGGACCTTGGGGGGAGGGTACCTGAGCCCGAAGCTGTTCACCACTGGGTGGGGGCTCTGCCCCGCGTCCCCCAAGCCCTGCCCCTCGGCAGCCCCACGCCCCTGCTCCTGCAGGGGGGCTTCCCGTGCCCTGCGCTGGGAAGCCCCACCCAGGATGCTCCTACACCGCGAGGCCGCGTGGACGCTTCTCTGGGCTCAGCACCGGCCTGAGCACGGGCCTGGCCGCCGACCGTCCGCTGCCGCCCCGCGCCGCGCCTGGCCCTTCAAGGTTGGCGCGTCCTTCCTCTTCCAGCGGCCGCTACAGCCGGGCTGCAGCCCCGGCCCAGTGAGGTAGGGCCCGGCCGCAGCGAGCAGCACGGGTGGCGGCGCGCCACGTGGGCGGGGCTTGGGCTCGACGCCGCCGAGGGCCCCTGCGCCCCCACCCGGCCTTGCCGAGGGCCCTCCCGACCCGCGTTTTCTGCTCGCTCCGCGTCCTCGCGTCGGCGGGTCTGCTCTGCGCGTCTGTCGGTGGGAGCGCGTGGGGGACACGCCGCCCTCCGCGGCAGCCTCCTGGCCTGCGCTGGCCGGCGGCCCAGGGCTCGCGCGCTGCCCTCGGCGGCCTGCGGCAAAGTCGTGACAGCCGCTGGCCTCGCGTGCAGCCGGGTCGACACCGGCGTCCTGGAGCGTCCTTAGTCGGGGAGAACGGTGGGCGAGCTCAGGGGTCCCGTGCGGTGTCCCCCGCCCGCCCTCCCCCCTCGCAGTTCCGTCACCCCCTTGCCGAGTTGCGGTGTCCGCGCGGCCGGCCTCGGAAGGCGCCCCGCTGGGGCCTGCTGCCCCGCGTCGCGGGGTCCGGCGTCCACGCTGAGCCCCGCGGCCGTGGTCACCGCTGTTGCTTGAAGGCGGATTCGCCCCTTCCTGACCCCCGCGGCGCCCTCTGGAACCGCCCTGCTTACCCGACTCCCGCCCGCAGTGAGCAGTCCTGAGTGACCAGCGCCCACACTCTGTCCCCGCCCCCGGGCTTGCCAGACCCAGGCCGTCCGGCGGCTCTGCGCCGGGCCCAGCGTCCTGCGTCTCCGCCCGGGCCGGCTCTGCGGCCACAGCTGCCGGGACACCGGGGCCGAGAGGCGGTGGACGGGCGGGCCTGGCGGGCCGGGTCTCCTGCACGGCCTCGTGCCGCGCCCGGCGCAGCTGCAGGGCGCTGTCGGGGCCTCGGCACGCTGGGCGCCATGGAAACCGCGTCGCTGCCATCCCTGCA
The DNA here is from genome assembly GCA_019455555.1 of Galemys pyrenaicus. Lineage (NCBI taxonomy): Eukaryota > Metazoa > Chordata > Mammalia > Eulipotyphla > Talpidae > Galemys > Galemys pyrenaicus. The sequence goes on from JAGFMF010012255.1 coordinate 439,632, forward strand.
GCGCCCTAATTATAGAAGCTCAAAGACGAGCAGAGCGCGTGGTGCGGGTGTTGAGAGAATAAGAGGGCGGCCCACGCGCCAGGAGCCGCCACGAGCCAGCCGGCTGCTGCACCTTCCGCTTGCTCCGCCGCGTGCGCAGCGACGAGGGTGCCCGGGCACGCCCCGCCCCCGCTGGCACGCCCCGCCCCGCCCCGCCCCGCCCCTGCTGGGCACACCTCGGCCTGCCCTCGCGCCCCACTCGGACCCCTCCCCTGGCAGGACACCCTGGTGCCCCTGCTCCACACCCCCCCCCGCGGGCCCCGCCCCACCTGCTCTCCGTGCTCCCGGACAGATCCGCGGAGAGCAGGTGTGGGGTCGGGAGCGGCTAGTGGGCCCCGGGAGCAGGGCTGGGCCCGCTAGGTGGGCGCAGGGCGTGGGTGCAGGACCCTGGGCGCGCGGGTGCCCCAGCGTGGCGGGGCTGGGGGACGGCCCTGGGGGTGGCCAGGCCGAGCCCTGAAGCCCAGGGCCGGGCCGGGTGGGGCCGTGTGCGAGGGGGGCTTCTGCTGGGAAGTCCGACCCCGAAGTTGGGGTGCGCGGCCGCGTGGGTGGGGCTGCTTCGAGGACAGTGGCCCCACCTTCAGGTTGGAGGTGTCACCTCTCCTGGGGGGCCCCTGCAGGAATACAGGGCGCTGCCCCAGCCAGGAGCCTAGGAGGCTCGGCTGGTTCTGTGGGGACTGCGCCGCCCCCTCTCTCACCCTGCGCCCGCGGCCTGCAGCGGGCCTGGAGCCCGCAGAGCCCCTGGCGCCTGCATCCGCTGCCGGCAGCGCCCCCACCCCGCAGCGCCCCCACCCCGCAGCGCCCACGCCTCTGTGACAGAGTGCAGCGGGGGCAGCTTTGCGCAGACCTGAGGGCCGCGGGTGAAGCAGCTGCCAGGCAGGGACTCCGGGGCCCAGCTCCCGGGCCTGGCTTGGCCACGTGGGACAGGGTGTGGGGGGGGGGGCGGAGTGCGTGGGGGCGCGCGGCACCCCAGCACTATCCCAGCGCCTGTTGCTGCCGCAGCCTGGCCTGGGTGAGTCCTGGCTCGGGTCGGTCAGAGCGTCTCGGGTCGCCCTTCTGCGCCCTCTGCGGCCGCCCGCGCCTCTGGCCTCACGGACAGCAGGTCCCCCTTGCCCGCCGGTGTCCTGCCTGCGGGCCTCCCAGCCTCTCCTGCGCAGCCCGCTGTCTGGTCTTGGCGGGGCGGGGTCCGGGCGGCCTCTGGCTCCTCCTCAGGCCCCGCCCCGTCTGCCGCTCCCGAGGGCACCCAGCGGGGCTGGCGGGCGCGTCGCTCTGGGGTCTCCTCCCGCAGGCGCTGTCTTCTCGCTCTCTGGGCACGGCCAGCACGGCCACCCGACTGGGATTCTGCCGGCCGTGCCCGTGCGCGGCGGGGCTCAGGCTTCCAGGCTAGGGCCAGGGAGCGGGTTCCTTGCTGGGGGCCGCGGGGCGCATCCTGCGCCCGTCCCAGACTGCCCGTGGGCCCGGGCTCGCCTGGCCTGGCGAGGCTGCCCCGGCCCCGCGGTCCCTGCCAGGGCCCCGCCTGCACCGAGCTCCCTGCGCCTGGCGCTGTGCGGCGGCCGGAGCGGCTCAGGCTCTCGGGGCGCAGCTCGGCTGCCCTGGGGCGGCGGCGGCAGCAGGTCAGGCGGCCAGGCAGCTCCGGCCACCACTGTGCCGTGGCGCGGCTCTGGGACCCGGGCTCGCGCCCTGGCCTCACCGCGGGTCTGCCGTCCAACGCCGGCCAGCCCCCGTGCCAGGCCCGAGGCCCCCGCCCCGCAGCCCTGGCGCTGCACCCCAGCCCGGTGGCAGCTGCCCCACACTATGTGTCTGCTCTCCTGGCCGCTCTAGAATCCATCTACCGCCGTGGAGCCAGAAGATGGAGGAAGCTGTACCGCGCCAACGGCCACCTCTTCCAAGCCAAGCGCTTTAACAGGGTGAGTGTGGCGGCGGCGGGGAGCGCCTGGGGCGGCCCCTCCCGGCCCCCTCCACGGCTGTCCACTCGGGGACGCCCCAGGCTGACCAGCCGCACCCACAGGGCCTTTGGGTGAGGCCCTGCCCTGAGCCTCGGTGCAGGAGGGCTCGGGGACCACAGCCAGCCCTGGACGGCCACCTGCGTGCTCCCCGGGCCCGGCTGCCTGCAGGCCCCTGCTGCCGGGTGCGCTGGACCCCTTCTCTGCAGCCTCCGCACCCACGTGCACCCCACGGAGCCCTGTGCAGCCTGCGTCCAGTACATGGACGCAGCCCCAGAAGGCTGTTGGGGACCAAGGGAAATGGGGGTGTGTGGGGTGAGCAGACTGGGGGGCAGCTGTGCTGCCGCAGGAGGCCGGGGGGATTCCAGAGCCCTGGCCCCTTGGTTTCACAAGCTCCTATTTGCGCTGCTGACCCAGGGCCTGGCCGTCACCAGCCAGAGGGCGGGCGAGGGAGCAGGCCGCGTCCACTGCAGGCCGATGACAGCCCATGGCCACGGGGAGCGGCCTGGACAGCTCTCCCCAGCACAGTGGCCCCAGCCCAGGACCATGCCATAGACCGGGGGGCCACAGGGGGCCACGTGCCTATGGACATCGCCGTCCACCTGGGGCAACTGGCCTGGACAGCTCCCGACTGGATGCTTGGAGCCGGGACGAACAGGAGGGGCCCCCCTGTCTGCACGCGGCCGGCCAAGTGCCAAGGGCTCTGGCTGGGCCTCGTGCCGCCTTGGGGGAACCCGGTGCCGGGCAGTGGGGAGCCGCTGCGGGAGACGAGGTGCCTGCCCTGGCCCCGAGCGCCCAGCTGACGCGCTGTCCCCCGCAGAGAGCGCACTGCGGCCAGTGCAGCGAAAGGATATGGGGGCTCACGAGGCAGGGCTACCGGTGCGTCCACTGCAGGCTGCTGGTGCATAAACGCTGCCTCGTGCTCGTCCCGCTGAGCTGCAGAAGGCGCATGGTGAGGGCCGCGGCCGGGCGGGCAGTGGGGGCCGGGGCTGGGCCCTGGGGCACTCACGGGGCTGAGATCCCGGGCCTCACACCCAGATGTCCCTCTGCGTCAAGCACCCACGGGGTTGGCCGCCCGCTCTGGTCAGCGGGCAGCGGGTCTGGCGGCCCGCCCCGCGTGCCCACCGCGGCCTGCCCTCCCATCGCAGGATTCTGTCATGCCTTCCCAAGAACCTCCCGCAGACGGCAAGGACGACGGCGTGGGCCTTGCCCCCGAGGAGACCGATGGAAGTAGGTGCTCTGCCTGCACAGAGGTGGCCGGCGGCTCCCCGGGCTGGCCTCTCACGCCCCTAAACCCAGCCGCCCCGCCCCCGCCAGCACCCCTCGGCCAACACCCCGACGCCAACCTGGAGCCGCCACTCGGGGCGCGTCCCTGGGGCTGGCGTGCACCCCTAGGTCCGCCCGCGCTCGGAGGGCGCGTCCTTGCAGACGCTGGGTCCAGCCTGGCACCCACAGACCCGTGTGCCCAGGCCTGGGCCATGAGCCCTGAGCCCCGGGGGCTGAGGCTCCGCGTCTCCTACATCGCTCCTCTCTCCGCAGTCCCCTACATCGCTTCAACGCGCAAGCACGACGGCATCAAAGATGACCCCGAGGTGAGCGCGGCCTGCAGCCCGCCCTGCCCCGATCCCTCCCTCGGCTGGTGGGCCTGTGGGGCGCGGCCCTGCGCCGTCTGGAGGGGCTCTGCTGGGCCGAGCCCGGCCCATGCGGGCCCAGGCGGCCGGTCAGGCCTGGGCCGGCCCCTGGCCTCAGGGCCCCCTCTGTCCTGGGGCTGCATGGGACCTCCCACGCCAGCACTCGGGGGCCCGGGGCCTGCTGTCCGAGAGGCTGCGTGGGGCCGGGCCCGGGCCTCAGAGCCGCCCGGCCTGCACACGCCCCGTGAGGGCAGCAGCGCCGTCTCCGGCACGGGCCGCGGCCCTGCTCTCCGCCCCGTGGCCCGCTCAACCTGCTGTGTCCCCAGGACCTCAAGCCGGTCATCGACGGGATGGACGGCGTCAAGATCTCCCCGGGGCTGGGGCTGCAGGACTTCGAGCTGGTCAGGGTCATCGGGCGCGGCAGCTACGCCAAGGTGCTCCTGGTGCGGCTCAAGAAGAACGGCCAGGCCTACGCCATGAAGGTGGTGAAGAAGGAGCTGGTGCACGACGACGAGGTGCGGGCCCGGGCTTGGCTGCACTTGGGCCAGGCCAGCGGCGGGCTGGTGCGCCCGAGCCGCCTGGGCCCCGCCCCGTGCCACCCCGGTGGCTGCTGGGGGCTGGGCCTGACGCGCAGGCCGGGCCCTCGCCCCCTTCCCGCGCCTGCTTCTCCCAGTGGAGTAACACGACACAGCCCTGGCGCGGCCGGCGCGACGCGGTGCCTGCACCACCTCTGCCTGGGCCGGGGCCACCCCCTCCCCGCCGCATCACTCCTGCTCCTCACTCTGCTGGCCTCTCCCTCGGCCCTGAGCCCCGCTTGTCCCGTGCAAGCCCCCATGTCTGGTTTTGGGGCGAAGCAGCACCAGAGTGTGGGGCCCCCCGACCCCGAGGTCCACTCAACCTTGCATTGCCCACCACCCAGCAGGCCCGGGGGAGTGAGGGGCGCTGCCCGAGCCGCCACCCTGTTCCTTGGCCTCCAAGTGGGGGTGACAGTGCCGGCCGCCGGGGGCCTCCGGCAGCTTGGGTGCCCAGAGGCCCGCGCCGCTGGGGTGACTTCGGCGGTGGCGGTGGAGCCAGCTGCGGGGCGGGTGGTGGTGGTGACGGGCAATGATCACGTGGCGGTGGAGGCGTGGGGCAGGCGTGGCGCGCCGGTGCTGGGTGGAGGGGGGCGCCGGCGGGGCGTCCTCTGGAAGCACTGGGCCTTCTGGCGCCGGGGCGCTCACGCCGTGCTCCTGTCTCAGGACGTCGACTGGGTGCAGACGGAGAAGCACGTGTTCGAGCAGGCGGCCAGCAGCCCCTTCCTGGTCGGCCTGCACTCCTGCTTCCAGACGACCAGCCGGTAAGGGCCGGCCGGGCGTGCGCGGCCGGCGGGGCGCCGATGCGACTCTGGGCTGGTTTCCCCGGCTCACCCGCCGGCTTCGTTCCGTCAGCCAGTGTCCGCACGCCTGGACATCGGCGGGTCGCCGCCCTGGGGGAAACCTGGGCCGGGCGAGGCTGGACGGGGTGGGCGGGGCGGGGCCCCGAGGCCTCTCTCCAGCGAGGAGCCCCACGCCGACACGCGCCCCGCGGCCCGCACGCTGGCTGCTGGGCAGGCCCTGGCTGGCCCGTGAGACCCGCTGCGCTGTCCGAGCTCTGGCTTGGGGCCTCCGGTGGCTGGGCGGCGTCCCGGGGCTGGGGTGGGCGCGGCACAGCTTGGGGCCCTCTGCTGGCTCGCATGGGCCCCGGGGCTGGCCACGCGGGCACCTTCTGCCTGCACAGACCTGGCCGGCGCCCCAGAGCGCGTGGCAGGCTGGGCCCTGGCGCTCCAAGCCCGCCGGCTGGTCGGCCCACATGCCCGCACCCCCGGCCTCAGGAAACTGCTGGCCGCTGAGCCCGGGGCCTGGGTGAGCCGGACCCCCGGCGCTGTCTGGACTGCCCAGCCTGGGTGTCCGCAGCTGTCCCTGCCTCACCGGCTGCCCCTCGCTGCTGCCGGACCCAGCACAGCTTCGGGGGAGGCTCCCCGCTGCTTACCAGCTGGCTTGGCCGGTCCGGCTGCGCTGCCCCTTCCTCGCACCTCCCCCGTGGCCCTCGCCGTGCCCTGACCAGTCCGGGGAGAGGGCGCTGTCCGGCAAGCTCCTGGCCAGGTTTCCCGCAGACCCGCTGCTGGGTTCTCGGCCTTGGGGCCCAGGCCCCGTCCCGCCCACATGCACAGCGGCACCGGACCCACACTGGAGGCCTTGCCGCTGGTCAGCGCCCGCTTGGGCCTGGGCGTGGGCAGGCTGGACATCGGGAGCAAGCCGGAGGTGCAGGCCAGGCAGGCGGTGTGTGGCAGGTGCCCCGAGGGCTGGAGCCGAACCCCACGCCCCCCCCCAGGCTCACGCTGGTGGCGGCGTCGGGATCCTGCCCTCCCCCACTGGCTGTGCCCCTCCACAGGCTGCGAGCCCCACAGCAGGGCTCCCCGTGGGGCCCCCAAGACACACACCGGGGAGAAAACGTGGGTGCCGCAGGAGCAGGACCAGAAGGGGCGACCAGGGCTTGGCCTCCGGGCGGAGCGGGCAGGTGACTGAGGGTGTGGGCATCTGACTGGCACTGCAGGCCTCAGAGTGGCCAGAGGCGTGTGCACCCCAGGAGAGCGGACAGCGAGTGCCCTAGGAGTAGTGGGGGGCCCTCACACAGGCACTGAGGATCCTGCCATGGTGTGGGCGGGGCTGGGGCCAGGAGGAGAGGGTGGGGGCGGGGTCAGCGCGGGGGCGGGGCGGGGGTGCCCTGGGCTGGTGAGTTCGAGGCCCGACCCCAGGTGGGTGGCCATGACCTCCGCTGGACCCTGCCGACGCCCCCTCCAGGGCATGAGTCACAGCCTTCCAGCGCCATCCGCCCGCCCCTCACTCCTGGCCGGGAATAGAAAGCAGCACTGAGCGAGGGGCGGGGGCGCGGCCCGCCTTTGTTCTCCGCAGACGAGGCTCGAGCCCGGCGGGGGCTGGCGCCCCACTTCCCGGGCGAGCGCGCCGAGGCCGGAGCCCCCGTCCGCTGGGAGGGCAGCCCCTGGCCGTCTGGGAGGTGCCTGGGGGCTCATGCCCGTTGGCGTCAGGTGTGGGTGACGTCCCCTCCAGGGAGCTCGGGCCAGCAGGCCTGGCATCCGGCCTCCCCTGCCGGCCCAGGGATGTCCAGCTGGAGGTCAGCGCAGGGGCCTCGCCCACCTCCAGGGGACACCGGCAGCCCCGTGCAGCAGCAGGAGTGGCCCTTCAGAGCCACTCCCGAGGGCCCAGAGCGGGAGAGGCGCAGAGGGCACCCGTCAGCCGGGTTTGCCGCCCTCGCTGTGGTCTGTGTGGCGGCGGCTCACGGCCGGGGGCAGCGTCCTGGCAGATGGCAGTCGGCAGTCCGCGCGAGGACCAGCGGCCGGACAGCCAGCGGGCCGCGGACGGAGCCCCTCTGGCGGCGGCGCTGGGGGACAGGGACGCGCGTCAAGGGCGGCCCGTGCCGCTGTCCAGCTCCACGCACAGAACAGGCTCCACGTGGGCGCGGGTCCGGGCCCCCCGGCGGCCGCAGAGGGGACAGCGCAGCGGTGGTTTCGTGCGCAAGATGTGTGGGGGCCACTCGCGTGCTGGGCGTGGCCGCGCCCACAAAAGCTTGGTCTCCAGTGGGGGTTCGGCACCTCTGCAGGCAGCGCAGGAGGCGCCCGCGGGTACCCGCCCCCACCTCCACGGGCTGACGCCCCGAGGAGCCGGGACCTCAGGCTTTGACCAGGGGGCTCCTCACGGAGGCAGCCTTCGCCGGGAGGAGCCGCCGCAGGCCCACCCCCGCGGCCTCTGTCCGGTGTTACTGCCCGCGGAAGTGGCTGTGCGTCTGAGCGGCTGCCCCGCGTCATGCCGCTACCCGGGCGGCCCGCCCGCCGCCCCTCCCCGCGGCCTCCCATGGCGCTTCTCCGCAGGCTATTCCTGGTCATCGAGTACGTGAACGGCGGCGACCTCATGTTCCACATGCAGAGGCAGAGGAAGCTCCCCGAGGAGCACGCCCGGTGGGTGCGCGGCGCGCCGGGGCGGGGCCTGGGGGGCGCGGCCTTGGCGTGACCCACCTCTGCGCTTGAGCTCGCAGGGGCTGGCGCTCTGCCCCGAGCCATCCGGGCCGCCGCCTCCCCGAGAGGCCGCCGCGTCGGGAGCCCTTGACCCTCGAAGCCCCGAGCGCAAACTTGGCTTTCCTTCCTGTCCGGCGGACACAGCGCAGCTGCCGTGGCAGTCTCGGGAGGGGCGCTGGGGCTCGCCCGCTGGGCCCGCGCTGTCCCAGAACCTCCGCCCCCAGCCGAGATGCCCCGGGGCCCACTGAGCGGCGGCCCAGGGCCCGGGGCCAGCGTCACGTGGGGCCTCCCCAGCCCGCGGGCTCAGCCTGGGCCCGGCGGGGAGCCCACATGGGTCCCTGTGTCACCGGCACACTGTGACCTGGTGTGCCCGGCTCTGCTCGCTCCTGCCCTCAGTCATGTGGGGCGCACTCCCCGCAGTGTGGGTGCCTGGCCACAGCACGGTGGCCCTCGGGGCCGCCCTGCTTCTGCTCGACCGCGCCCGCCGTCTCCGCGGGCTGGCTGGCCTGGGGCAGCGCGCGTGCCCCCATGGGCACAGCGTCCCGTGTGCCCGGCACCGCCCAGCCGGCCGCAGGGGCCTGGCTGAGACCGGTGTCCCCCGCCGGCCGCCAGGTTCTATGCGGCTGAGATTTGTGTCGCGCTCAACTTCCTGCACGAGCGAGGGATCATCTACCGGGACCTGAAGCTGGACAACGTGCTCCTGGACGCGGACGGCCACATCAAGCTGACGGACTACGGCATGTGCAAGGCGAGCGCCCCGCCCCGCCCCATGGACGCCCCACTCCGTGGCTTGTGGCCCCGGGGCGCTTGGAGGGCTCCTCCCGCCCAGTAAATGGCTGTGTCCCCACAGGAAGGCTTGGGTCCCGGTGACACCACCAGCACCTTCTGCGGAACCCCAAATTACATCGCCCCAGAAATCCTGCGAGGGGAGGAATACGGTGAGCTGAGCAGGCCGGGGCTTCGCCCTCGCCTCTGCCCCTGGGCCGGGCTGGGGAGCAGAACCCACGCCAGGCCACGGTGCTGAGCAGGCTCCCCCACGTCCCTGCATCGGGCCGGGGCTAAGGGCCGGGTCCTGGGCGCGAGGGTGGGCAGGGGCGGCACTCACGGCGGAGACGGGCCCCCCGAGAGCAGGGCGCTGGGAAGGCGGGCGCCCTGGGCGCGGGCGCCGGGCCATCTGATGCCGTGTGAGCATGTGCGAGCCGCAGTGCCGTGCGCCCCCAGGGTTCAGCGTGGACTGGTGGGCGCTGGGCGTGCTGATGTTCGAGATGATGGCGGGGCGCTCCCCCTTCGACATCATCGCCGACAACCCCGACATGAACACGGAGGACTACCTTTTCCAAGGTGCGTGCGCCGCCCAGGCCTGGCACCCGCCCACCCTGCGTGCTGCCGGGCCCGCGGCAGGCGCAGGGCTGGCGCGTGTGTGCGGCCAGGGAGGGGTCCCGGACGCTGAGAACACACCCGCCCGGCTGACTGCGCTGCCTCCCCGCGCCCCCAGTCATCCTGGAGAAGCCCATCCGGATCCCACGCTTCCTGTCCGTCAAAGCCTCCCACGTCCTGAAGGGGTTTCTGAACAAGGTGCGTCGACATGGGGCCCTCCCCCGCGCCCCTGCTGCCCGCCCTGCGGCCAACATGCCCGTGACCTCTGACCCTAGGACCCCAAGGAGAGGCTGGGCTGCCGGCCGCAGACCGGATTCTCGGACATCAAGTCGCACGCCTTCTTCCGCAGCATCGACTGGGACCTGGTAAGGCCCACGCGGGCGCAGCACCCACACGCGCACCTGGGTGTGCAGGCTCGTCCGCACAGGCGCACCGTGCACTGACCCGCACCTGTGCTCTCCCAGGCGCCGCGTGCTCCCCAGACGCTCACGGGGGGCCCCACACCCTGGTGACAGCTGCTCACTGCAGCACTGGGGCCACAGGTGGGAGCCTGGGAGGCGGCCTCTGTGGCCCTGCGGCGCGGGTCCACCCCTTGGGGATGGCCTCGGCCTGGCCGCTTCTCCAGACAGCGAGCCCGAGGTCAGCAGGAGCAGAGCGGGGTGCTGCTCTGGTTCCCGGCGGGGTCCCCGCCTGGGGACACAGCTGGCAAGTAGAGGTCGGGCCTGGGCCATGGAGCTGCAGCCGGGGCTCGAGGAGAGGCCTCGCTGGGCACTGTCCTGACAGGAGCGGGGGCCGTGAGGGCCTGAGCTTGGCGAGACCACAGCCCCCCACAGCGGCTGGGCTCTCCAGCCACCACTTCCCAGTGCTCTGTGGACCCTGGGGGGACCCTCCCAGTCGGGGCCTGCTGGGAGACGGGAGCAGCCTGGCCAGGCCCCCACTGCAGGCCACGCAGGCTGCTGCCATGTGGGGGATGGTCTGCCCCGTCCAGGGCTGGGCTGCCTGGGCATAGCCACTGTGACGTGACCCTGGCGGACTGCCTGCACCCAGGGCAGCCTCCACCGGTGCCCAGTGTTGTCCAGCTCCTGTGGCCAGTCCTGGCCCCGTGAATCCTTCTGGACACTGGGTTTTAAGGGGTGTAAAAACGAGGGGCGTGGGGTGAGCGGGCCTGAGCGCCCCCACCCCCACCGACTGCCGTCCCCGCAGCTGGAGAAGAAGCAGGCCCTGCCGCCCTTCCAGCCGCAGATCACCGACGACTACGGGCTGGACAACTTCGACGCGCAGTTCACCAGCGAGCCGGTGCAGCTGACCCCCGACGACGAGTAGGCGGGGCCGGCGGGAAGGGGCGGGGCCGGGCCGGAGGGCAGCGGCCGTACCCACGCTGGCCCGTGCTTGCAGGGACGTCATCAAGAGGATCGACCAGTCCGAGTTCGAAGGCTTCGAGTACATCAACCCGCTGCTGCTGTCCACTGAGGAGTCCGTGTGAGCGCCCTCCCGCGGCCACGTCTCGACGACCCCGAACTGTGCCCCCAGCGCATGCATGCGGGCGGCGGCAGCGGCGCAGAGGGACAGGCCGCGGGGAGGGCGGCGTCGGGGGGCGTCCGCGGAGGGACCCTGCCAGGACGCGGCAGGTGCTCGCCCGACACGGCCGCGCAGGGCGGTGGTGAGGAATAAACGGCTGGTGTGGCGCTGCCTCTGTTCTGTCCACGGGGTGCGCTGCACCCCGAACTTTTACAAACTGAACCGTTTTCTAAGCCGCGGTAAGTCCCCGTTGCCCCCACGAGTGTTCCCGGCAGCACGAGCACGGCCACTGGAGCCCGAGGCTGTGGCGGGCAGCGGCCTGCAGGCCTGCACCCGAGAGTGTTTCACAAATACATTTCTGAAAACGCTGAGCCGCCTGCGTCACCGCGTGTGTCCTGGCTGGGTTCCCGGAGGGCACCTCCCCCCGCGGCGCTGAGCGCGTGTGCCTGGGTGGGTGGGCCTCGGGCTGAGCCCGGACAGGGTCACGCCTGCCTGCCGAGGGTCCTCTGGGGAGCTGGTGGCCCCCGGGACGGGCCACCCCCGCCCTGGACACCGGACTGTGCCTCCCTGGGCAGGACACGAGGGCTACGGCCAACCTCGGGGCCTCAGGACACCAGGCTCCGTCCCAGCTGGGCCCGGCCCCCCCCCAGAGGCTGTCTCCCAAGCACCCACGGGCGGCCAGGAGGCCTCGCCGCCGAGCCTGGTGACGCCCACAACAGCAGGCCTCGGGCTTGGTGGCCGAGGCACGGAGCACAGGGAGGGCCACCCGGGGGGACGGGTGCGCTGAGGCTGCAGTGTGCTGCACAGTGGCCAGCGCCCCCCACCAGACGCGGCCTTTGCTCCATGTGGCGCAGCTGCTGGCCGGCAAGCGCGGCACCGGGCTCACCTGCACAGGCCTTCACCCGGGCACCCGCCAGGAGGGACAGGCCGTGGGCGCAGAAGACGCAGGGCCTGTGTCAGCCCTACCCTGGGGCTGAGGCCTGCTGGGGGTCCAGCTGTCCCTGGTGGGCGTGGGGGCAGCCCTGCCCCATCCCGACCACTGACTTCCGGAGCCACTGTTTTACAATGTGCTTTCTTAGGGCAGTTTCAGAGTCTGGGCAACACCGCCGGGCCGGGCTGGGCAGAGGCAGGGGCAGGGGCAGGGGCAGGCCAACCCTGACAGCGTGGACTCCGAGTGCGTGGCTCAGGGACCCCAGGGCCCACAGTGGAGAGTCCACAGGCTCCGGCTACTTCTCGGCATGTGGCTTCATGGCCTCCAGGTCCCCCCCCAGCCCTGGCCGCAGGCCCCCGCGGCTCCCGGAGCTGGCCGGCCTGGCGTGCCCCCTTCCGGGCCGGCTCCTCCTGCCAGGGTGCCTGTCCTGCGAAGCTCCGTGTGAAGGGAGAACGCCGACGAGTTCTGCACATGTCCGTGGCTGCTGTTCTGCCACCCGGCCAAGACCATGGGCCTGAGACGCAGGGCCACTGCCACCACTGGGCCTCGCCCGGCTGCGGCCAGCTGGAGGGGCAGCTGGTCAGAGCGGATGCGCCCGAGGGCTGTGCCTGGCACCCAGCATGGCTTGCTTGCTCAGCTGGCCAGTCCCCAGCTGGCCGGCTGCGAGGGAGGACGCTCAGCCACAGTCACGTGGCCGTTCCACCATGGTGCGGCCGGCCCCGGCACGGCCACCGCTCACCACACCACATCCTCCGTGCTCTCTGCCAGGCACTGAGCCAGGTGGGCGTCCACGTCCAGCGGGGCCAGCCTGCAGGGAGAGGAGAGCGGTCACCGGGGGGACATGCAGGCCACGCCCACACAGCACCCGCCAGCAGCCCTGCCCCGCAGTGCGGCCCAGCGCCAGGGCCCAGGCTCCCTGCTGCGCTCGCACGGGCTGGCCAAGGCGGTCACAGGGCCCTCAGCGCCCCCCCCCCCCGGGCTCCCCCAGGTCCCCGGGGAGGCAGGGGCGCCAGCTCAGCCCAGCTGTTTACGCCCCGAGCAGCTGGGCCCCTCCCGCTCCCAAACCCCCTCCCGGCACCCCGGGCCAGGGCAGGGCAGGCGTGGCTGAGCGCAGGGTGCTGGCGGCGCAGGGGAGTGTGGGGCCTTCCAGACCCAGAGTGCGGCGCCCGGGAGGATCCGCAGGAGCTGCTGGTGCCAGGCTCCCGGGCCCGCCCCCCGCAGGCAGCGCCAGGCTGCAGGACCACAACCGGGCGGCCCTGGGCGGCCGTCTCACCCTGCTCTGCCTAGCAGCTGGCCACAGCCATGCAGCCCTGTGGCCCCGCAGGGCCGGCCCAGGCTGAGGCTCAGGCTACTGTCTTCTGTCCGCTGAGATGCTGACGGGCTTCAGCCCCCAGGGGTTTGCCGGGAGAACCACCTTCTGGGTAGGGGTAGCCCAGGGCCCAGCCCCGGGAAGGACGGCGCCGTCTCCCGCCGGCTGGCCAGCTCCCTGCTGCCCCCAGGGCCTCGCCGGTCCCGGGCTTGTGGCTGGCCTGGTGGGCACTGCCGTCTGGCGGTCACTGTGGTTCTGGCAGCGAGAGCTGGTTTGGCAGCGGGCGGCGGTGCTGGTGGTCACTGTGGTCCGGTGGCTGCTCTGCCCCCGGCATCCGCAGGGCCAAGTGCTTGGGACGCCGCAGGCCCGGGGCCAGCGTGGTGACAGCCGCCCTGCCCGCAGCTGCCCACGGCCACGGAGCGTCCCGGACCCAGGCCTTGGCTTCCAGGCTGCTGGTCTGGGAGGTCTCGGCCCCTGCTGGCCGCTGACCAGAGCTCCAGGCAGACCTGGGCCTCGGTGGGCATAGGCCTGCCTGCCCCGTCCCCGCGCCTGCGCCCGCAGCGCCCTCGAGCCAGGGCGGCCTGGCTGGCCTCGAGCTGGCCGTGCCCGTGCCCACACCTGTGGGTGCGCATCTTCACGGGCAGCCCGCCCGCGACCCACGGCCTCCCAGGCACACGGAGTTGGGGTGCAGCGGCACGGTCACGGGAACGGCCGTCCTCCCGCCACCGGCCGGGCCTGGGGGCCAGGGGACCCCTCCGAGAGGGCACGCCCGGGGGCAGCTCTGTCGCGGCGCCCCTGCAGGTCAGCGGGCCAGGACTGTGTCCAGTGCTGCCCCAAGGTGCCCAGGGTAACAACAGCAGACGTGCCTCCGGCGGCTTCACTGAGTGTTCAGGCTGACCGGCGCACTCTGGGGCCACCGTGCGTCCCCCAGCACCGCTGGCCTTGTGCACTGGCCGGCAGCTCTGGACACTCGCGACCCGCGCCCAGTGGTACCGACGCCTCGTGGGAGGGACTGACCGCAGCACACGGCCTCCGGCCACCCTGCTGGCTGACCCCTCCCAGGTCCCGCGAGAGGCCTGAACCCAAGCTGGACTGCGCTGCCCCCTGCGGGGCGCGAGGGCCTGCTGACCTTCTGCATCCTGGTAAACCCTGCCCCCACCTGGGGAGGGGCTCCTGGGGTTCCCAGACCACAGCGGGGCCACCTTCGCGTCCGGGCTCTGGGTCCGGACAAGAGGCTCCTGCCCCTCGCTGCGGCCTGGGCAAGGGCAGCCCTGAGGGCCCGCGAAGGCCAGCCAGCGACCCCAGACCCACAGCCGCGCCCCTGGCCAGCGGCAGTCACCGTGCTCCCCCAGCTTTCCCTGGTGAGATGCCACTTTCGAGGGTCAAAGGCCAGTCAGCCCCTAAGACCTATGTGGGAGCCCGGACACAGAGGGGACCCGAGCAGGGCTCACCCCGGGCCGAAGGCGGCCTGGCACAGGGGGCAGCTCCGCAGGGCAGGTGCCTCCTCCACGGCCCGGGGCTCCTGGGCGCAGGGCGCCCTGCGGGGCTGCGGCTCGGGGCTTGGCGGCGGGGGACGGGCGGGGGACGCCGGGTGCCTCGGGGCCGCGCGGAGCACCCGGTAGGAGCGGCTGCGGCCGTCCCCGGGGGCCGGCGGGAAGGGCGTCCACGAGAAGGTCTCGCCTCCCACGGAGAAGACTTCGGGGGTCGCGGCGCGCTGCGGGTCGTGCCGGGGCTCCTGCGGGACGGGTGGGGGTCATGCAGTCGCGCCCCCGCCGGCCCGCCCCCCCGCCGGCCCGCCGCTCACCTGCGCCGGGAAAGCGGGCAGCGGCTCGGCGTCCAGGGTCGAGTCGGCGCACACCGCGCGCAGCAGCTGCGCCCACGGCCCTGCGCTCTCGCCGTCGCGGCCCTCGAGCGAGCAGGGGCGGCAGCCGGGGGCCCTGGGGGGCGGGGGCAGGGTCAGCGGGGTCAGGGAGGGGCGGGCGCAGCCCGAGGAGCACGCGGAGTGTGGGAGCCGGGGAGCGGGGACCCCCTCGGCCGCCCCGCCGCGCTCACCCGTCCCCAGGGAGCGGCCTCCGCCGGCTCAGCCTCAGCCTCCGCGCCGCCTCCATCCTCCGAGCCCGCGCGTCCGGCGGAAGTGAGCGCCCGGCCCGCCCGGCCCGCCCGGCCCGCCTGGCCCGCGCAGGCCCCGCCCCGCCGGACCCCGCCGCGCCCGCCCCGCCCCGCCCCGCGACGCTCCGGCACCGCCGGCGCGGGCCCTGACCTTGGCCGCCGGGGATCCCTCGGCCCCGGACGGACCCCCGCGGGCCGGCCGGAGCCTCGGCTGCCCCAGCCCGCGACGACCCCTGACTCGGGCGCTTGGGAGACAGGCCGAGCGCCCCACCGGGGCGGGCTGGGGGGCGCTCTGCGAGGCCTGGGGGCCGCCCACGCCAGGGGCCCTCCCTCGCGAAGGGGCCGGCGGCTTGCCGAGAAAATGCGATGGGGCTCGCGGGCCGGGCGGCCAGCGCGGCGGGGAGGGGCCGCCGCCGGCCGCGGGGTGGCAGCAGAGGCCCGGGCGCCCCAGCCGCGCGCGAGGGGCGGGCGGCGCCCTCCCGGCCGCTTGCCACTCTGCGGCTCCGCCCTGCGCCCCGCGGCGGCCCCACCGCGGCCCCCCAGCAGCGCCCGGGCAGCCCCCCTAGCGCACCAGGCCGTCCCTGAAGAGAGCCCCGGGGGCCCGTCAAGGCCCCACCGTGCCAGGGACTGTCTTCCATGCTGCCACCCCGAGCCCGGCCAGGTCCGCGGGTCTGTCTGCTGCTCTCTTCCCCCCGCGGCGCCTGAGCACTGGGGGAGCCCAACCCAGGGGGCCGCCGGCCGGCCCTGAGGGGTCCACCTGGGGACGGCCTCCTGTGCGGAGACGCAGCTCTGGGACTTGGGGTGCTGGACACCCCGCTCATGCCCAACGCTGACTGAACCTTGCGGAGCCATCTCTGCCGGCTGAGCCCAGGCCCCCAGGCACCCGACCTGCCCTGGTGCTGTCCCTGTGGCAGCGGCCAGGGGGCAGGTGGGAGGGGTGTGACCGTGGGTGGGGGCGCCTGCCCCGCAGGGCCCGCTGGTTCCCACAAGTGTCCCTTGCTCGCGCATCCGGCGCTGCACCGGCCTCCCGCGTCCGGCCCGGGTCCCACCAGTCATCCGAGCTGGAGCTGCCGCCAGGGAGGGCGGCCTGGCTTCAGTGCCCGCGGCCGCTGCACCTCTCAGAGGCCTCCACAGGGGAGCTGCAGCCGGGGCCACCCACAGGTGGCCTCGCTGTCCCTGCGCAGAGGGTGGGTGCACCGGCCTTGAGCCCAGCACGGGGCCTGTGTCCACCCGCGCCTGCTCGTCAGCGGGCACAGGGCGGCTGAGTGGCGTCTGCTCAGGGTGTGCAGAATGCTTTGGCGAGTCGGCCAGGAACGTCCAGCCCTGGCCGCCACCCCTTGGGCCCTCACCTCTTCCCACCCAGCACCCCCGAGGCCCCCCACACTCGGCCCCCCATGCCTGCGGTGCTGGGCCCGTGGTCCCGAGCGCCAGCCTCCCCTGAGCACCAGGCTCGGCCTCCCTGTGGGGCTGTCCCCAGGCGGGGCCTCCGGCCGTGGGGGTTGCTGTGTGTGCACCATGTGCAGTGCACATCTTGTGTGCTCGGCCCAGGACTGGATCCCGGGTGGCCCCTGGCAGCCGAGCTCGGGCTCAGTCCTGGGCCCGGGCGTCTCGCAGCCACTCTGGCTCTGGCCGGGCTCAGCCTGCCAGCGCCCAGGTCACTGCCCCTTCAGAGCGAGCCCCAGAGTGCAGGAGACAGGTCTGGCCGGCTGTGCCCGCCAGCCCTCTGGGCCCCCAGCTGTGCCCTGCCCTCCCCGGCCTCTCTCTGCGCCCGGCAGTGAAGCTCCCAGCCCCGCCTGGGCCCCCACGGGCCCTGCTGGCCCTCCAGGTCAGTGTCGCTCTGAGCCGCTGCAGGCCACAGGGCCGTGCACGGGGCTGGGCAGTGGCCAGTGCCAGCCTGAGGCTTGGGGCCCTGTGGTGTCTGCGGGGCTGGGGTGGCCTGCAGCCTCACCCCGTCAGGGCTGAGCCCGGCAGGGGCAGTGGGTCCCCAGCAGGGTGGGGAGGGGCCACTTGGGGCCCAGAGGGGCCTCCTGGACCTCAGGGCCCTGCCCTGGCCGAGAGCGCAGCGCCGGTGGCAGGCCCGGAACAGGCCGCTCGGGCCGCCCGCTGGTCTAGCTCTCAGTTCCAGCGCTGGGGCGTTAGCCGGGCGCCTCTGCCTCGGGGGGCCCCACGGGACGGCGTGGCTTGGGGCCCCAGGTTCAGAGCAGCGCCCAAGTCCTGTTCACAGGGCCCTCGAGTCACAGGCCGCCTCCTGCCGCCCTGGCCCTGGACGCTTGTGCCTGTGGGCTCTGCCCACAGCAGGGGCTCGGCAGGCGCCGCACACAGCGCTCGGCTCCGTCTCCCGCACGGCACAGCCCCGCGTGCAGCGAGGCTCTCGTGCTCCGCAGCAGGCCTTCCGCGAATCGGGGCGAACCCCACAGTCACGCCGGGGGCTGGGTCCAGCCCAGTCGGAGTCTGAGCCCGGGGGGCGGGCGGGCCGGCGGCTACACGAACACCAGGAGAGGGCAGGGGCCAGCGCTGGTACTGCTGGCACCTCTACTTGTTCCGGGGCGCGCTGCCTGCCGTGCGCGGCACCCCTCAGAGGCAGGCCGCCTGCCCGCACACCCTCTGTGGGGCGAGCCCTGTGCCCGGGTCCAAAAGGGCTGCGGGGGAGGGGGGCTGCCCAAGGGAGGGGCCTGCAGCAGACCTGGCGCCCGAGCTCCGGAGGCCTGCGCCGCTCTGCGCCTCCGCGGGGCCCTGGAGCCAGCCGCCCGCCTGCGCTCCTGCCTGGGCCTGCGCTGCCCGCGGCAGGCGAGTCTGGACTTCGCACTGGGAGGAATGCACACGCAGCCGGCGGCTCGGGCAGGGAGGCACAGCTGGGCTCTGGAGCGCGCTGCCCTCTGGACGCAGGTGGGCGGGTGTGGCCTGACCCTGGGGCCGAGGGCCGGCCCCCACGGCCTGTTCTGCTGCCCCTCCCCTGGCCTGGACCCCTGCCTGCTTCCCCAGCGGGGCATCAGCGCCAGGCGTGGGGGCCGGGCCGGACTCTGGCTGGGCCTTCGGGGTGACAAAGAGGTGCAGGCTGTGCACAAACACCGGGCCCCCGGCCCGGCCTGCGGGTCCAGGGCTGGGCCGGGTGGCCGCTGGCTCCCTGGGCGGGAGAGGACTCACTGGTGCCTGCCCCAGGCAGCACCAGCCACGTGGGTGCCAAGGCATCCTGCTCACTTGGACAGTCCGGGGCAGCCCCGGCTATTGGTCTCCTCCTCAGTCCAGGCCATTGCAAGGATAGCCTGTGGCCAGCCGCAGGCAGGGGCACCAGCCCCCAGGCCCGAGGGGGACCGGAGGAGACCCGTGCCCAGGCTGGGCTGGGGGAGCGGGGCAGCGGGCCCTGTGGCCACAGCGGCAGCCTCAGGCCTGGCGGCAGGAAAGGGAAAGCTGACGTCATCGCGCCTGGAATCTGCTGTTTGGAGGCGTCGCCATGGAGACCGGAAGGCTCAGGGTGGGTAAAAATAGCAAACCCAAGAGGGTGTGAGCTCCAAGAAGGAGAGTCTGAAAAGAAAGGAATCCAGGTCTCCTTTCTGGGGGACAGGCCCAGGCTGGCGGGAGGGCCTCCGCTCTGCATCCCACGCTGGCACGCGCTTCCTGGGGCCCCTGCACCCAGCTTTGTCCCCACCAGGGCGTGGCCAGAGACTCTGGAAGTTCGGACACTGGAGCGCCTGGCACGATGGCCCACGGCAGAGGCACCGAGGGCCGCGGGGCCACCAGCGCCCTGCACCCCGGCCCCGGCCTGGCCAGGAGCTGGGCGGCCCGTGAGGAGCCCGCTGTGCTGGGGCCCCAGCCACACGCACCCCGCAGGGTGCCCAGGAGAGGGCTGGGGCCAGGTGCCGGCACGCGTCGTCTGCACCCCTCGCCCCGGCCCCTGTCTCAGGGTCCTCCATCCCACCGGCCGCTGGAGACAGGAGGCCCAGAGGCGCCTGTGGCCCAGGGCAGTGCCCAGCTGCGCCCACCCCCAGCGACGGGCTGCCCTGCGGCCCCCAGAGGTGCCCGTCCTCTCTTTGCCCACAGTGGTCCTGCTGCTGGCCTCCTGGTGGACACACACCATCGCCAGGCCCCGGACGTGCTCTGCTGGGACGCAGAGGGCCCTGGGCAGGGCCCCGAGGGAAGCCCCCCAGGGCCGGGCTCAGGGACCGTCTGGGGGTCCCGCCCGCCTCTCCCACAGCCCCCAAGCATGTGACTCGGGGCGATGGAAGGGCTGCGGCCTCTTCCCTTCAGCGGACACCCTGGCGGGGAACCGGGCAGCACAGGCCTCCTCTCACGGGGGGTGGGGTGCTGGGAGCAGGGACCTTGCCTCTTAAGCCCCCCGCCTGCTGGCAGTGCTGATGGCTGGAGACGGAGAGGGGGGCTGGAGCCCCAAGCAGGGGGAGCTCACTCCCTCAAGAAATAGCTCACATGCCTTATGTAACGCGTGAGCTCACTCCGGGGCCTGCCAGGGATGACGGCGGCGGAGGGGCCGTTCAGGAGCCAAGCGTGGCTGCGATGTGCAGGGGGGCTGCCTCCAGAAGGGGGGCCCAGCATCCTGCTGCATGAGGGGCTGCAGGCCGGCCCTGGGCTCCCAGGGCTGGAGGGGCTCAGCAGGGCGGGGGGTGGGGGGCGGCGGCTGCGCATGGCCAGGCCTGGGGCGCAGGGTGTGGCCGAGAGCGCCGTACGCCCAGGTCCGCCCGCGCGGCAGAAGCGTGAGGTCAGCGCAGGGGCCCCTCCCCAGCCCCCCGAGACCCTCTGGGAGCAGCGTGCAGAGGCCACACTGCCCTCAGCCTCCCGCGCTGTCCAGGGGCTGCCTGCGGCGCTCCCTCCTCCCTCCCTGTCAGAGCCAGCCCTGCTCCATGGCTGTCCCCCTTCCTTCCCCGTGAGGGCCCGGCCTAGCCGTCCAGCCGCCCTGACGGCCAGGGAGGGGCTTCTGGGAGGCTGCAGCGGGTGGGGTCCCCTTGAGCTCCTCCCGGCCGAGCCGGGCTCCGCCATGCCCGGACCCCCTCGCCCGCGCTCCCGCCGTGAAGGGAACTGGAGGGGCAGGCGACCGGCAGGGGTGGCCGCAGGGCCCCAGGGCGGGAGGAGCCAAGCAGCCCGAGGGTGGCCCTGAGGGCAGTGGCCAGGCCTGGGGGTGCCTGCCCCAATGCGTCGGGGGCCATGAGCCCCCAGCCGGGCAGCTCTGTCCCTCACACACCTTGGCCAGGGCTTGGGGCTCCTGGCAAGCCAGGACCTGCCCGTGTCCCCACCCCCCGCGGCACTCTGGGGGCCGCCGAGGGTCCGGAGTGCCTGCCCCTGCCCTCGTCCTCCTGCCCTGTCCTCTGGGCCGGTCCCGCGCGATGCCAGCAGCCACCCTGTGATCACGGGGGTGGCCAGACCCCCAGGCAGCCTGGCCAGGAGGTGCTCCGCGCGTCGGTCTGGGCGTCGGGTGGGGCCTGGGCAGCCGGAGAGTGGGCACTGCGCTGCGCTCGGTGCCGGCGGGTGGGGCCTGGAGCCCCTGGTGCTGCTGCCCACCCCGTGCCCCTCGCTGGCCGTGCAGGGCCGGGGCAGTGCCCGCCCCCGGGGAAGGGGCTCCAGACTCGCCTGGCCTCCAAGCCTGGGCCTGGGCCTGGGTGTGGCCTAGAGACGGGGCTGAGCAGCCACCAGCTCCCAGGATGGTCCAGGGCCTTGCCGGGTCCTGAGATGAGGCAGCCCCGCCGTCCACGTGGCCCGGCCGGAGCCAGGGTTGCTGGGTGGAGGCAGGCGGGCGGCATTCTAGTGCTGTGGATGGGGTGTGGGCAGGCGGGGGATCTGCTGGCCCAGGAACAGGGCCCCCACTTTCCTCTGCTGCCACCTTGGAGGAGGGGGCAGCTCCTGCCGGGGTGGGCCATGGGGGCTGCCCACCGCCAGCAGGCAGAACTTGGTGGCACAGGCGGAGGCGGCCAACACCGCCTGCAGTGCTGAGGGGCTGCCTGCCTGTCTGGGTGACCGGAGCAGCCCTGCCCACGGACCACTGACCCCAGAAGGCAGCTGCCTGCGGGTGCTGAGACCACATGTAGCCCCAGCCACCCAGAGAGGGGCAGAGACAGCCTCGGCCGCGGGGCGAGTGGCTGCGCGTGGGGGCCCAGAGGGGAGGGCACGGGAGGCGTCCTCTGGCCCGAAGACGGTGTCCCTGAGACCGGAGCAGTTTCTTCCGAGAGCGAGGAGCTGCGGCCCCTCCCCATCCTCTCCCCATGCAGGGCCCAGACAAGCCGGCTGCCTCCAGGCTGCCTCCTGAGGGCGTTTGCGCTGCTCGCCTCAGGCCAGCATGGGCAGTGGGAATATGCGCTTTGTGTCATTGTTTAGCAGCCTGGGTTGTTTCAGTTCTTATCAAGGGCAGAAGACATGATCTATCAGTGTGTTAAGTGGTCACATTCAGTGTCGTGGTCTATAGTAAAGAAACAAAGAACCAGGAGGTTAGGTCACTCCCACGAGCTGGGCACAGTCCCAGGCCACTGACCGGTCCCCGGTCCCAGGAAGCCTCTTCGGTTCTTCCCACCATTTGTCTGATTCTTTCCCTTGTATGAAAATTGCTTGCTCTGGCGCGGCTCACTGGAGCTGGACCCTGCGAGGCGCCCTGCAGGGCCATTTGCCAACACTTCTGCCTCCACCTGCACTGTCCAGTGATCCTGGTGGTTTGCGGTATTATAGCTACGTACCATCATTGTTGACGAGCCAAGCGCTGACCGCCACTGAGACTGTTTGTTTTTCCTGGAGTTAGTGTTTGCCTTGCTTTATCTTTTCCTCTGCAGTTTCCTCTTTGCCTATGGCTACTCCTACTGGCATCTTCCGATAGATTCTCACACAGTTTGCAATCTGGTCAAGCGTGGCCTCTATCGCGTTGGCTCCGTGTTCTCCTGAAACCCTCTGCCCTCCTATCCCCGTCAGGCTGGTTGCTCGGGCCTAGAGCCAGGTCAGAGACAGTCTCCATTCCGATTCTCTCATGAGCTAGACAGCTCTGGCCAGCTTCCTTGTCACCGTGGAAGTTGGTCCAGCTTCCATTTCGGAAAGGGCCTATGGCCTCAACTCCAGTGTTGGGGGGCTACTTGGGTTGCAGTCTTCTCACGCCCTTGGCCTGTGCTCTGTCCTGGTCTCTAGCCCTGCAGTTTTCATCTTTCTGCCTTTTCACAGAAAAGGGTGGGCTGTTCCTTTCCCTGGCTTGTATTCTGTCTGGACTAGCACACCGGCGGCACCCTCTTGTGGCCCCCGGTGCGGGCAGTGCCCAGTGGGGACTGGCAGCAGCCTCAGGCAGGAGCCCACCATGCCAGGCAGCTGAGCAGGTGGCATACAGTTCACATCTCCTCTCCATGAAGGTTTCAAAATAAGTTGTACATTTTCTAGGGATCTCAAACTTATGGAATAATTGCAAGCGTAGTCCTGAACTCCCTGTCGCTGACCGGAGCTGTCTTGCCCCCCACGAGCAGCTTTGCTGCTCAACGGCTCACCAGGTCCTGCCGCCTCCAGGCTTCCCAGCGAGCCTGCAACATCCTTTGCGGTGCAACCCAGCCAGGGACCCAACCCGCGTTGCACTGGGTGTCGCGTCTTTCGCCCCCTTTGGTCCAGAACTTTCTGACCTTTCCACGACTGCCTTGACCTTGCACCTTTGAAAGTTCCAGGCCCTTCCTTCTGTACAGAGTCCTGGCCTGGGGGCCCCTGAGGCTTCACTGCAGTCAGATGCTGCTCGCGGCAGGAGACAGTGCGGGGTGACGTGCGCCGTTGGGGGTAGGGGCTGCCCTGTACCTCACTGCCCACAGGCCCCCTAGGTGGGCTCGCGGGGGTGCCTGCTGCTGCTCCCCGGGGACTTACTCTTCTTCCCTTGGTGGCTAAGGGGCCTCTGTGGGGGAGCGGAAAACTGGAGGAGCCGTCTCATCCGCATGCCGATGTGTCGGCAACACCAGGCACATGGCTGTCAGCCTCGTGCCGATGCCTTTCCCACCATCCGCGGCCCTCCCGGTTGCCCAACACTGGGAGCACCCTGACCTTGTCCTGTGTTCCCCACGCCGGCCAGCCATTCGCCCAAAGACCCTTCCCCCTCAGGGCAGGGGCTTGGGCTGTGAGGCCCGAGGTGGAGGCTGCTGGGCACCACTGATCCAGGCCTCCTGGCCAGAGCGGGGCTGACCGCGTGTGCGAATGCACAGCTCCGCCCAGAGCTTTCTGCTGTCTAGAGACCCGGCAACGTGCGAGTGCGCACAGGCTGATGCTAGTGCCCTGGCCTGCGGCCGCCGCCACCTCCCCCTGCAGCCCCAAGGCCTTGCCCTCCACAGGGCCTGCGTCCTCCGGCAGCTCCTGCCGGGCAGCCTGTTCTCTGCCTGGGCTCCCGCGGCTGGCAGGGCCTCCTGGGGCATGCTGCGTCCTGCCCGGCCTCCTCCCTCAGCCACCGGTGCTTCCCGACGGCCTCCCGGCCACCTGTCTGCACCCGACCTCTATCTTGGGGTCTGCCTGGGAGCAGCCCTCCCTGGCAAAAGCCTCTTCTCGGTTTTTGTGACACTCAAGTTATTTGAACAGTTGTTCGACTACAGGCCGAAAGTGGGCCCAGCTCAGCTGCTGCCCTCGGCTCCAGGTTGGGGCACAGGAGCCTGTGGGAGCTGAGAGGGCAGGGAGGCCCATGGGGAGGTTGTCTAGGGGCCTCTGGCCCAGGTGTGATGGTCTGGCCTTCCCCGAGCAGGCGCCCTCGTGGCTCCGGCTCCAAGGCCAGCCACAGCCCCACCAGCCCCTCCAGCCCGGGTGCCACTGCTCCTTCCCCAGCGTCTCTGCCGCCTTCGCCAGGCTGCCGGGACTAGGGGGTTCTGCCCACAGAGCCTGGACTCCTTCCCCAGGGAAGGAGCTCTGCGCCCCAGTTTATCCAGGGGGCAGATGCACCCACAAGCCTGACAAGGGCCAGCCTGCTGCGGGTACAGAGGTGGGGGTCCCAATCCCACACCCTGAGGCTGAGCCTGCGGCCGGGCCCTTGGCGGGGACCCTGGGAGAAGGAAGCCAGGGCCATAGCAGCTCCAGGAGGGCTGGAGGGAGCAAGGCCAACGAGGAGAGCCTGCTCCCTGGGCCCGGAGTCGGCCAGCCAGCCGCGTACGCAGAATGCTGGCCCTGGGGCCAGGTGGGCCTGCACCCAGACGCCCACATCTGCGGGGCAGGAAGCCTCAAAGCCCACCGACCCCGCCGAGCTCTAGAGCTGGCTTACCCCTCCTGGCATCCAAGGCCTGGCCCCGCGCCGCCCTCCCCACTCACCTACCCAGGCATCCCCCTGCGGCAGCTCAGGGGTTTGGCCACACCAGCAGAGATGCACAGGGAAGCGGGGCAGGGAAGCAGGGCACTGGCCACCCAGGGGGCAGGGCCAGAGGAGGAGGAGGGGTCCAGGCTGGGGGCACCCTCTGGGCCGCTGGGGGGGGGCACCTTCTCTCCCCAGCTTTAGGGGAGCTGGGTGCGCCAAGGATCTGCCCTCTCAGATTGACTTTCGGCCCACATGCTAAGTGATGACTTCTAGGAAAGCAAGTAGTGGACGTTTAAGTTAGTATCATTGCTATTTTTCAAAAATTTACTTATTCATGCGTAGAAGAGTTGGGGTGAGGGCCAGAGGCACAGGCGGTGAGGACTCCCCAGAGACAGAGCAGGCAGATCGACTGAAACCCACTGCTGAGGGGGCAGCGGGGAGACAGGGGAGGTCTGCTGCGCGCCGGGGACCCCCTTCCCTGGCCGGGGATCGAACTCGTGCCCACGAGTTCCGCAGTGGCTGTGAGGCTTCATACTGTGGTGCTCAACCCCTGCGTCCCGGGGTGGCCCCCTAAGTGACGTTTAAACACCCGTTTGCTGTGTGTACACAGAGGAGCTGAGGGGGGGCGAGCCAGTCCCGGGGGGCATGTGGGGGATCCCATCCGCGGGGAGTCAGGCTCCGGGACAGGGGCGGGGGCTTGCGGGCCGCGGCGCAGGGTGCTGCGGTCCCCACACGTGGGACACCTGTTCGATGCCAGCCAGCAGTCGGGGCCCCGAGGCGGGGGGCGGGGTCCCCGCCGTGTGGGGGCCCCTGGGCGTGTCGCGCGCGCTGCCCGCCGGGTGGGGTCCCGGGGCGCGGTGCGGGGGCTCCCGCCGCGGGGGGCTCAGGGCGGGGAGCGTGCGGTCCCCGCCGCGCGGGGGGCCCCGGGATTTGCGGTGGCGGCTGCGCGGCCCGGCCCCGGCCCTCAGTGGGTTTGCGGTTGTGGCGGGAGCCGCGTGTGGGTTTTGGGCCCTGGCGGCGGCGGCGGCGGCGAGGCAGGCGCCTTCCCAGCCGCGCAGGAAGCCGCCTCGGCCGGAAGGGGGGCCCCGGGCGCCGCCGCCGCCCCCGCCGCGCGGCCTTCCGGCGGGCGGGGCCTAAGGGAGCCGAGTGGGACCGCGTTTCGGGAGGGCGGGGCCGGGCGCGCCGAGCGGGGCCGAGCGCGGCCGAGCGCGGCCGAGCGCCTTCAGGGCGGGGCCGAGCGCGGCCGAGCGCGGCCGAGCGCGGCCGAGCGCGGCCGAGCGCCGGGCGGACGCCGCCGAGCGGGCCCGAGGCGCGGGCGGGCGGGCCCGAGCGCCGCCGAGCGCGCGTTCCGGGAAGCGCCGGGCCGGAGGCGGTCGCATTCCTGGCCGGCGCTCGGGCCGAGGCGGCGGCGCGGGGCGGGGCGCGGCGCGGGGCGGGGCGGGCGTGAGCTCAGCGCCCGGCGCTCAGTCCGAGTCGGAGCGAGCCGCCGGGAGGATGTGCGCCGAGCCCCGCGCCGCCGCCGCCGCCGCCGCCGCCGCCGCGCTCTGAGGCCGCCGCCGCCGACGGCGCCTCCCGCCGCCCCGGAAGCCGCGGAGCCGGGCGGGCGGGCGCGCGGGCGGGCAGGGCGGGCCGGCGGGGCGGCGGAGGCGGCGCGACGCGGCCGGCCAGCGCCGCCGGGACGAGCCGGGCGGGCGCCGCGCGGTGGGAGGAGCGGGGCGGCGGCGGCGCGCCGCGCGAGGACGGCCCGGCGGGCCCCGCGCCCCCGCTCCTCCCGGGCGCCTCGGCCGCGGCGATTCGCGCGCCCCGGCGCCGGCACCTGCCCGCGCGCCCCCCGCGAGCCCCGGGCCCGCGAGCGTTGGCGTTGGCGTTGGCGGCGCGCGCCGGGGCATGCCCCGCGCCTAGGGCCCGGGGGGCGCGCGGAGGGCGCGCGGGGGGCCCGGGCGGCGGCGGGCGCGGCGCGGGGCGCGTGGATGTGGCGCAGGGCCCGGGCGGCGGCGGGCTCCAGCGGCGGGACCCCTTCGCCCCGCCCGCCTTCCCCTTCGCGCCCCCGGGCGAGGCCGAGGCCGCGGCCGTGATCGGCCGGGAGCCGGCGGCGGGGGGCGGCCGGGGCCGGGGCCGGGGGCGCCGCCGGGGCGCGCGGGGCGGCGGCGGCGGCCGCGGGGGCCCGGGCGCGCGGGAGCGGGAGCGTCCGGGCGAGCCGGAGCGCAGCATGGAGGCGGCGGCGGGCGGCCGCGGCGGCTTCCAGCCGCACCCGGGGCTGCAGAAGACGCTGGAGCAGTTCCACCTGAGCTCCATGAGTTCGCTGGGCGGCCCGGCCGCCTTCTCGGCGCGCTGGGCGCAGGAGGCCTACAAGAAGGAGAGCGCCAAGGAGGCGGGCGCGGCCGCGGTGCCCGCGCCGGTGCCCGCGGCCGCCGAGCCGCCGCCGGTGCTGCACCTGCCCGCCATCCAGCCGCCGCCGCCCGTGCTGCCCGGGCCCTTCTTCATGCCCTCGGACCGCTCCACTGAGCGCTGCGAGACCGTGCTGGAGGGCGAGACCATCTCGTGCTTCGTGGTGGGCGGCGAGAAGCGCCTGTGCCTGCCGCAGATCCTCAACTCGGTGCTGCGCGACTTCTCGCTGCAGCAGATCAACGCGGTGTGCGACGAGCTGCACATCTACTGCTCGCGCTGCACGGCCGACCAGCTGGAGATCCTCAAAGTCATGGGCATCCTGCCCTTCTCGGCGCCCTCGTGCGGGCTCATCACCAAGACGGACGCCGAGCGCCTGTGCAACGCGCTGCTGTACGGCGGCGCCTACCCGCCGCCCTGCAAGAAGGAGCTGGCCGCCGGCCTGGCGCTGGGCCTGGAGCTCAGCGAGCGCAGTGTGCGCGTGTACCACGAGTGCTTCGGCAAGTGCAAGGGGCTGCTGGTGCCTGAGCTGTACAGCAGCCCCAGCGCCGCCTGCATCCAGTGCCTGGACTGCCGCCTCATGTACCCGCCGCACAAGTTCGTGGTGCACTCGCACAAGGCCCTGGAGAACCGGACCTGCCACTGGGGCTTCGACTCGGCCAACTGGCGGGCCTACATCCTGCTAAGCCAGGACTACGCGGGCAAGGAGGAGCAGGCGCGGCTCGGCCGCTGCCTGGACGACGTGAAGGAGAAGTTCGACTACGCCAACAAGTACAAGCGGCGGGTGCCCCGGGTGAGTGTCCGCGCGGTGGGCGCCTCGGCCTCAGGGTTTTGTTTTGTTGTTGGTCCGCGTGGGGGAGGGGCGGCGACGGGGCGCGGGTTCTGGGACCACAGCTGGCCGGCCAGCGTGGGGCCCTGGCGGGCTTGTGGGGGTGGGTGTGGGGGAGGCCTTCCCTCCACTGCTGGCCCCTCAGACCCAGACCTCCGGTGGGGCCCTGGGTGGGTCCGAACCGGGCAGGGATGAAGGGCATGGCCTTCACCGCCAGCTCCCGGGCCAGCAGAGACCGGGGCGCCACCTGCGTCCTGGGGGAGCAGAGCCGGGCTTAGACCCGTCTGGGCTGGGGGCAAGGCTGGCGTCCGGGGGCGGGGGGACACGGCTCTTACAGCCCTACTCTGGCCCCTGCGCCTGGCAGGGGCTGTCGGAACGTCCTGCGGGGGGCGAGGCCCCCTGGCCGTGGCGTGGCCTGCGGCCTGCGATTTGTCAGACGTGCCCTTTCCGGCCCGCTGCTGCGGGCGGGCCTCTGCCTGACTCCCTCTGGCCAGGCCGCTCCCGCTCGGAGCCCCTGTGGGCCGCGGCCGCTGCAGGGTCCTCCCAGACCCCGCCCCCGCGTCTGGAGCTGCTTCTAGAGGCGGCCTGGGAGCTGCCGCTCGGCCGCCCTGCGTTGGAGCCTGATTAATTCAGCTATTGCATCAAACTTTTTTTTCCGAATCTGTGAATAGACGCGCCCGCCCCGCTCTGGGCGCCCCTCCAGCCGCGTCAGAGTCTGGGGGAGGGGCCGGGAGCCAGGCCTGTCAGGGCGGCCGCTTGCGCGGGCGGGGGGCTGCCTGGAGGGGAGGGCGAGGGCTGGGCGGCAGGTGCCCGCTGGCCGCCCGGAGGGGCAGGCGGGTGCGCCTGTGGCCCTGCGGGTGGGGTGCCGGCGCCTTTGTCTGGCTGCGTGGCCGTGGGCGTCGTGCTGGGGTGCCTGCGACCTGGAGGCCGCCTGGGCGATGGCTCTGCGCACGGGCCTGTCTGCCAGGCGTCCGCGCCGTGTCCGCGTGGGCTAGGGTCACGTGCGTGTGGTCTGCTGGGCTTGGCAGCAGGCCACGCTGACCTCTGGGTCACACTGCAGACCTGGCCCTGGGCTGAGGCTGCTGCCCCGCCCCCTCGCAGGCCTGGGCTCTGGGAAGTCCCTCCAGACTTGGGGGGCCCCCGGGCTGCTTGGGGAGGGGCAGGGTGCCCTGCAGCCACGGTCAGGCCCTTTCATGCTGGTCACGTTGGGTGGTCAGTTCCACCCCCGCCTTTACCACCGTCCCCAGTGCTGACCCCAGTGCGCGCCCCTGCAGGAGGCGTGTGTCGCGAAGCCTGTGCTGGGGCCCTCAGCTGCTCTGGGCACTGCCTGCCCGTGGGGTGTTCTGGGGCTTGTGGCCCCCTTGTTCCTGCAGCACTGCCTGGGGCATCTGTTCCCCGTGGGGCACCTTGAGAAGGGCGGTTGTGCCTCAGAGTGGGAGTCTTCACGCTGCTGCAGAGGCCCCAGTTTGGGGTGGAGCCAGCTGGGAGACCCCAGGGCTGCTGCCTGTCTGCCCCCACGCGGCCTCCACCCCGTGCCCTCACGGACAGGTCGCGGCTCCTTTGCCTCCCTCGTGACTTGCTCGAATGGTTTCGATTTAGGGGAGGGCAGGAGGGGTCAGAGGGCGCTCGGCCGCCGCTTTCTGTGGGGACACAGGTCTTCTGCGAGGGTGCTGCCCAGGGCTCCTGCTGGACACTGGCCAGGCCCTGCTCTGCCGCTGGCCTTGCGGGTGACTCGTGCTGACCTGGGCCCGGTGCCTCGGCTGGCCAGCGGGGTGCGTGCCTCGGGAGGTGGTGTGTCTGCACTCACAGACTGGTTGTTCTCCTTGGGGACACGCGGTACCAGCCGGTCCGGGACGCGTGTCTTCGAGTGGCTCACGCCGTCAAATTGCTGTCTCACTGTTCTGACCGACCATCGTCCTTGGGTGGCCTGTGAGACCCTGACTACGCCCCCGGCAGGCCACCCGCTCTGCCTCGTGGGGACCGCGGTGTGGGGTGGCGGCGTCCACCATGTGTTATTTTAGTGGGGCGTCCTTGGGGTGTGGGTCTGCATCTTGCTGCTGGGAGCCAGGGACCTCCCCCCATCCGGGCGGCCCATGCCACCTCCTGGGCTGGCCTGAGGTGCTGGGGCTGTGGGGCTGTGCTCGCTGAGGGGTGCAGCCGCTTGTCCGCCGCCACCGCCAGGGCCAGGCGCTCTCCTCGGCCGGCGTCCATGGGGTGCCAAGCCCCTAGGCTGAGGTTCCGTGGCAGAGGGCCGCTGTGTGGGGGCTGCCAGCCCGGCCGAGGCGCGAGGGGGTGGTCCGTCTGCCGCTTCTTTCGCTCGTGGGCCCTGCGTGGTTCTGGCCTCGCACCCAGACTGAGAGGTGGCTCCGGGGTGTGCTTCGAGGCCAGCGGCGACCACCTGGGCCCGTGGGGGCGGGGTCTGCCAGCGGGCCAGGGCGGGTGGCAGGACTGCCTGGAACAGGGCTTTGTACTCTGCCCTGCGCCCCGTACCTGCTCGATTCCCCACCCCCAGGGCCTGCCCGCCTCCGCCCACTGCTCTCCAGGCCCGGCCAGCCGTCTGGCGCGGAGGAAGTCTGGGGGAAGTGGCGGGCTGCGGGGAGGCGTTTCCGGGGCCCTGGCTGTCTGGCGGGCGGGAGGTGTCCCAGCCGCGGCGACTCTGCGGCCTGGAGCCTGTTACACAAGCAGCAATAATGCGTCTCTTTCTAAGGATTGCGAAAGTCTGGGAGGATTTCTCCACTGGAAGAATTATGCAAGTTTCAACTGAAATGTTTTTAAAAAGTGTCTTTGTTTTGAGTCAAAACAGGGAGGCCAAGTTATCTCCTTCGGACCTGGGAGACTAGCTGAGGCGCTTCCCCCTCCCAAGGGCCTGCTCCCGGTCGCCCGGGAGACCCTGCCGCTGGGGTGGCGGCCGCAGCGTCGCAGCCTGGAGCCCAGCATTCCCGCGGCAGCGTCTCCGTGGCCTGGGAGGCCTCTTGCAGCGGCTGTGTGCTCTGGGGCCAGCTGGGCCAGGGCCTGCGGCCTGGCTGGGGCGGCTCGCCGGGTGCTGGCAAGCGAGGGCACGATGGGGAGGCCCGGCTCTGGAGCGCCTGCACACGAGGACGCCCTGGTGCTCCACAGCTCCAGAGCGTCCTCGCCGCTCCCGGCCTGCCGCTTCGCTGAGAGGAGGCGCCCCTGGGCCTGAGACTTAGGTGTGACTTTAGAGGACAGCGACATCTGGTAGTGGGGGTGGGCTGCGTCTGCCCAGTGCCTGGACCCTGGCGCCTGCGTGGGCCCCAAGGTGCTTCTGCCCCTGGGCTCAGGGCGCAGCAGCGGGTTCTGGGCCTGCGCTGTCTGTGCTTTGCCTCCAGGTCAGGGGCCAGGCGGGGCCTCTAGCCAGAGCTCGGGTCGGGCCTCACCTCGGCCTCACCTGGGCTGTGTGTCTGTGGTTGTGCTGTCAGCCAGGAGGCCCTGGGGCCCCAGTTCCGGGCCCAGACAGCTGCGTGTGGGTGACTCAGGGCCGCGCCCCTCGCTGTGGAGCCCGCTGCGCCCGGCAGCCCAGAGGCCAGGCCTGGGTGTAGGCCGTGCCTGCGCTGGCCCGCCGTGCGCCCAGTTGGGCCCCTGGCGTGGCACGCGTGGCCCTGGCTCTGCTGCTCCGAGCCCGCCCCGCAGCACCCGCACTGACCTGGCTCCTGCGGGCGCGGCTGAGGGGCGCCGCTGACCGGCCGGGCTCCTGTGCGGTCTGGCGGTCTGGCATGCAGGCGTCCGGAGCGCGCTGTGTCGAGGGCCAGCGGGGCCAGGGCGCCAGCGCATCGGAGCCCACGGTGAGGCGGGGTGGCCATCACGCCGACAGACGTGGCCCCGGGACGAGCTCAGGAGCAGGGCCGACGCGGGCTGGCGGGAGCGGGGCGCGGTGATCCTGCCCCTCGCCCCCTGCGCCCGGAGCAGCTGCTGCGTGGGGCCTGCTGGGGGCTGGTGCTGGGCTCCGGGGAGCAGAGCGGGGCCTTGGCTGCTGCGGGGGCTCCCTGGACCGCCGGCCCTGCTGGGGAGCCAGGAAGGTGGCTTGGGCCCAGGGCAGGCGAAACAGTTGCATGGGGAGCCACGGGTGGGCATCTGCATCTCGCCCGTGGGTGCCAGCTCAGCGAGGTGCTGCTGTGGCCTGTCTCTCGGGCGCCCGCCTTTGCCTCCTCGGTCCCTGCCACCCGGAGTTGTCAGGACAAGTGGTTGTTGTCAGCAGGGCTGCCCTGTGGGGGTCCCCCGAGCGCCTTGCCGCGTGTGCCCTGAGGTTGTCCGTGCCCAGCTGCTGCCCTGGAGGGGTGGGGAGGGGCGTGGCCTTTGTGCCTCCCCGTGGGACCGGGCGGCCGGCCAGGCCAGGCCGCTGGAGAGTGGAGCCCCGTCCCTGGGTCGCCTGTCGCACTGCAGGTCCCGCTGTACCTGGGGCCTGCGCCTCACAACCCCTCACCTGCTGCCCCCACCCCCATGTTGCTACCACGTTGCCCAAACCATTAAGAAAATTATGCTCCGGAGTTGAATGATATGCAAATGCAGTCAATTAAGCGAGGGGATTTTAATTAGCAGTTTAAGTTCATGTGTGAAGTGCCTTGCCTTAATTACTTGACAGTTTTGTTGTAAATTTGCTAAGTTTTTTTTTGCAGAACTATCAAAACTGTGATTTTCTTCACACCCTCGTGTGCAGCGAGTGTCGCCCGGCTCGCCTGACCCTTGCCGGTTTTGTCTCGATTCACGAAGCTCCTGAGACTGTGGAGTCCGGGCGACTGGGCGCGGCGCCGGCCACTGGGGTCCCCTCCCCGGATGCGCAAGCCCAGGTCGTGGGCGCTGGAGGCCCCGGGCGCCTGCAGAGCGTGGCGCCTGCCTGGGCAAGCCTGCGGCAGGGCCTGCTGCTGGGCGGCCTGGGCTGAGAGGCTCGGCAGCCGGGGCTTGAGGCGCAGACGCTCCCTGCTCTCGGCCGGCTGAGCCCCGCCGGGTCCTGAGCGCTGGGGCTCCCGCGCCACCGTGCCCGCGGCCCCGGGCTCCACAGACGCGGGACAGGCGCTCGGCTGGGCCGCCCCAGCAGGACGACCTCTGCGGCTGCTCAGGCGCGACGGCTGGAGAGGAGGAGGCCCCGAAGCCTGAGGCCCCCCGGCTGCCTGCCGTGAGCGTGGGGGTGTCGGGGGAGGCTCCCGCCGCAGCCGGAGCGCAAGACCGTCGGTGCCCGGGGCTGGCCCGTCCAGGGAGAGGCACTTGGGTCACGCCGATTTTGTCCTCTGTCGCACGCCCCCCTTTGAGAAGATGATGATTTTTGTTGTCACGTTTCGGGTCTCATCTCATTTCGCGTTTAATCGTCTGTGTTTGCCCAGTGCGGGCTCATGGAGGGTCCTCCCCGCTGCACCCCTCACCGCTGGCCACCGTCCTGCGCCAGCCCAGCCCGCGGCCAGCTCGGCTCTTGCAGGACGCGGGCCACGGCCTCCTGTGCCGGGAGGGCCGGCGTGTGTCTGGGCTCCTTCCTGGTGCTTCAGGGCAGCTGTGCGCCCAGCCCCGCCCCGGCCTGGCGAGACTATCCTCTGGCCCCCAGCGCAGCCCACGCGGCCCGCTGCGGTCCTGTCCCTGAGCCCAGTGAAGGGGTGTCGGCGTGGTGGCCCAGCCCTGCCTGGGAGCAGCTGCCTGGGCGTCCCTGCAGTGTGACACGCCGCGCCGGTCCTGAGCTCGGGATGGGGAGGGTGGGCGGTCGCAGGCCATCTGGTCCGCGCTCCCTCCGGTGCTTACACTGCCCAGGCTGCGGGAGTGCCAGGGATGGTGGCGGTTCCCACGGGTCTGGGCCCCGCCCACCGCGGCCCCGCCCACCGCCGCTGTCCGCTTTTGGCTCTCAGCTCTGTTGGCAGGAAGGTGGCCAAGGTGACCGTCTCGCTCTCGGATCTCCCGCCGTTGTCCTTCCTAGTCTTCCCAGTGTCTCCTGCATGGCACGTGCGTGCACCCCCGCCCCTGCTGTGCCTCCAGACCAGGGCCTGGTCCCCGCCCCCTGCGCTGGCGCCCCGGGGCCCTGTCTCCCGTCTGCCCTCCCACCACGGGTTGCCGTCCTGAGGCCCTGGGGTCCCTGCTGCTCCGGAGTCCGCGCCCCGCCAGCCCCTCCGCCGCACACGCCGTCCACGCGCAGGTGGCCGTCCGCCTCCCGGGGTCCGCGTCCAGCACCGCGGTGGAGCCCTTGCAGTGCACCGGCCGGGGCAGGGCGGCACAGGAGGCCCCGTGGCAGGCAGAGCTGGGCTGGCCGCCCTCCGCAGCCCCAGCCTGCACTGGCTGGAGAGGTGGGGTGCGCCTGTCGGGGCAGGTTCCGGGGTGCCCGTGGCTGGACAGCTCCCTGGCCTCGCCCGGTTCAGCTGCTGGTCCTCCTGTGCCGTTTGTTTCCAGACCCCGGTCCTCCTGGCCGCAAGGGGCCCTGGGCCCAGGGGCGGTTCCGAGGTGACCCTCTGAACTTCTGTCTTCTTTGTGTCAGCTCCTGAGTATTAGCGAGGGCTGGGCTGTGAGGGGCTGGGCTGTGAGGGGCGCTTGAAGGGACTCTTGAAGGGAGGGCCCCTTCTTTTGTTTTGCAAATCCTGCCCTGGCCTGTCTGCCTGGATGACCGCTGGGGGTGACCTGGGGTTCTGGGAGGGCCTGCCCTGGAGGCAGCAGGTGGGTGGCTTTTGTCCTTGGGTGAAAGAGTTGGAACCCAGGCCCCACCTACCAGGGCTGCTTGGAGACCTTCGCCCTGGTTGGGGTTTAACCTGCCCCCCATTTTTTCTGTTCAGTCCGGGGAGGGCTCTGGAGGGGCTGGGCGCAGCCCTGCGCTGCTGGGTGTGGGCTTCCAGCCCCCGCCCTCTGGCTTCTGTCTGCAGAAGGGAGTGCCCCGCTCGCCAGGGCTGCCTCCGGCAGCACCACTGTGGCCCGGCCTGCTCCGGGCGACCTCCTGCCGGGTCGGGGGCAGGCGGCCGGTGTGTCCTGGGCTTCCTGGGGCAGTCGGTGTGCGTGGCGGGGCCAGCTGGCACCCACCTTTGCCCAGCGGCTGCCGCCCAGGGCCGGGCTGGGGCGCTCCCAGTGCTGGCATGGCAGCTGTGGCTGCCGGCTGCCGTCGCGCTGTGGTGGGCCACAGGGCGGCTTCTGGGGAGAGCTGGAGCTGAGCGGAGCTGCCGTGCAGTCGGCTGGCCTGGACGGGCCTCCTCTGTGTGGTCTCACTCAGCCCACCCCTCAGCTTCCTCCCAGGGGCTGTGTCCCGTGGGTGCCCTGGCTGGCGCTGCTCTGCGGGCGCCCTCACTGGGGTTCTCGTGGTGTGGGGGACACCCTGTTCCCAGCAGAATGACGCTCGGGCCTCAGCGCCCCCTCTGTGGACACCTGCTGGGTGTGGGCACTGCCGTCCCCCCGAGGCCCCAGGCCCCTGGTGGCGCCTCTGCCTGGGAGGCGGGGTTCCCAACCGTCCCCCGCGGGGCTGGACGTCGCCCCCCGCCTGGCGGTTGTCCCACAGACATCGGCCACTTCGGTGCGTTGGAAGTTGCTCTTCCTTCTCCAGTTTTGAAACCAACCTCCCTGGTCAGGCCTCGGGGGCTCTGCCGGCCGGCACAGCGGCCGTCTCTGGCCCCTGGGGCGCTCGGCACTGCCTCTGTCCCTCGTCCCGGCGGCTCACCTCGGGGCCTCCCGGCCCACGCCTGCCGCCGCCGTCTCAGCTGGGGCCTGTGGGGTGGCTTGGGTGGGGGGGCCCCTCCCGCCTGCCCTGAGTCTCCTTCTGGCCCTTCCCACTTCCGGGGCTCTGTCTGGGCACTGTGCTGGCAGCTCCCCAGGGCCTGCCTCCACTGCTGGGGCCCGCTGGAGACTCCTGGAGGGGCCTGGCCTGTTCTGGACTTGCCCCCAGGCCCAGCTGGAGCGGCACTTGCGGCCGAGTGCAGGCTGAGTGGAGGGGCTGTGCCGAGGGCTGTGGGGCCCGTGCAGGCCCCGCCGCCTCCCGGGTGGCCCGAGTGTTGGCGGCCGGCGCCCTGCCCCTCGCCCCCGCGGCCTCCGTGCGTGGCGGCTCCGCTCTCCCTCCTGCCCTCAGCTCGCTCTGGTCCCTGTCGCCTCCGGACTGGCCGTGGGGCGGCATGGCGTGTGCCGTCTGGCGGCTCGTCCCGAGCGTCGTGGCCACGGCCACCTGTCCAGCTCGCTGCTCCGCTCGCTCCTCGCCGCGCTGTTCCTGGACAGCGGCGGCCCCGCAGCCCGCCCCCTCCCTGCTCCCCCGCCCCGCGCTGCCTGGCGCCTGGGGGCTGCTGCAGGCCGGCTGCTGGGGGTGCCCGGTCCTGGGGCCCTCGTCGGGGAGGGTGCGTGAGGGTGGCCCCCACCCTCACCAGGCGCCTGCGTAGGCTGGGCTGTCCTCGTGTGTGGTCTCTGCTGTCACCGGGGTCTGGGTCTTCCAAGGTTCCCTGCAGGCAAGGGCCGCGCCTCCTCCGGCCTGGGGCCTGGCGTCCCGGCCATCCAATACGCTCGCCCCGGACGCTGGGGCGACGGGCGGCTTGTGTAGCGCGGGACCCCCGGGAAGAGCCTCTGCTGGCTTGGGCGGGCGGCACTGGCGGGTGGTGCCTCGCTGCGGGAGGGAGGCTCCTCCAGGCCCCTTGGAGCTGTCGTAGGCGGGGCTGCCTGCTGACCCCTGCGGCCCCTCCTGGCTGCCGTGTGCGGCCCTCGGCGCCACTTGAGCTCGCCTGGCCGCAGCCCCGCGGCGCGTCTGGGTGCAGTGGCCTCCCGTCCCGAAGGCCGTGGGGAGAGCAGACTGCCGCTCTTGTCCCTGGCTCTGGCCTGGCATTTCTCAGCGTCCGCACTGGGCTGCTCACCCAGCTTCTGTCCCCCCGGCTCGTCTCTGAGCTGCTGGCCTTCGAGTGACTGTGCCTCTACTGGCGGCCTCGACCTGCGGCTGTCCAGGCTGCTCTGCGAGGGCCCGCTCGCCGCTGCGTCCGCCGGCGTCTGTGCCAGCTCGTCTGCTGGCTGACGCGTCTTCCCTCCCGCGTCTTCCCTCCTGGGGCGGCTGGGCCCTCGGGCCCTGTGCCGCCTCCTGTCTGCTCTCGGTGGCTCTTCCCCTTCCGCGTTAGCTCTGTGCCATCTCCTCTCGCTTTCTTTTTTAAAGACTTGTTTTTGTTTACGCACAGGAGAGCTGGGGTGCAGGCCAGCAGTGTGGGGGTGAGAGGAGTCCCCAGAGACAGAGCGGGAGCAGCACAGGCGGATCCCCTGAAGCGCACTGCTGAGGGGCTGCGGAGGCAGGAGGGCTGCTGCGCCCTGGGGGCCCTCCCTGGTGGGGATCAAACTCGCGCTGCTGTGCCAGGGATGCTTCCCAGTGGGCGCTCAGCCCGCTGCGCCCCGGGAGGCCCCGTGCCCTCTCTTCTACTCCTGCTCTTTTTCGCGTTGTGTTAGGTGTAGTTCACGTTGTTTGAGGTTTGTTCTTTCTTCTTAAGGGGACTTAAGTTTTCTCTTAGCTTCTTTTTTTTCCGTTCTTCTCAAAGTTTTACTTTTTTTTGTATGTAAGAACTAGGGTGCAGGCCACAGGTGTGGGGGGTCAGCAGACTCGAGAGACAGAGCAGGGAGCAGAACAGGCGGACTGACTGAAGCACCCTGCTGAGGGGGCAGCGGGAGGCAGGAGAGGGCCGCTGCGCCCTGGGGGTCCCTCCCTCCCTGGCTGGGAGTTGGTCCTGCCGAGCCTTAACCCCTGAGCCAGCTGGGAGCCCCCCTCTTAGTGTCCACAAAGGTGGTTTTGCTGTATCTTCCAGGTTCTTGAAACTTACGTCTTTATTTTGATCGTTTCTGGATATTTTTAAGTTTCTGCTCTCAACTTCTCCTTGACCCAGTGATTACTGAGAAGCATGTTGTTTAATCTAGGTTTGAGGTTTTTCCAGTTTTCTTTCTGTGGCTGATTTCAGTCTTCAAAAGCTTAACGATACTGAGTCGTGTCCCAGCATGTGGCTTGTTCTTGAGAACGTAGAATGTAAATCCTACTGTTTGGCAGGAGAAATGTCCCGCGAAGTCCCGCTAAGCCCCTCTGAACCAGCTCGTCACTTGCGGCTGGGCTTTGCCGGCCGGTTGTCTGTCCTGGCGCGCCCGCGTTTCTGTTCTGTCTGTGGTTGAGGCGCCGAAGCCCCTCCCGCCGCCGTGGCGTCAGTGTCGCACAGCACCGCCGGCGCCTGCCCTGCGTGCTTGGCCGAGTGTGCTGACGTGCCGTGTCTGCCTGTGTCCGGCCCTGCTCGGCCTTCCAGAGTGAAGTCGCCGTGCACCGTCGCGGGCTGCTTGCCCACGGCTGTTTGCGCAGAGCTGCGGCAGCAGCCTGTTAACCCGGAGAACGGGGTGCAGACGCACTCCTGCTTTGGCCTCGGAGGCGGGTCTCGCTGCGCCCCAGTCTGCGGAAAGAAGCGACTGGGTGCGGTGCTGCCGTCCGCACAGCGCTCTGGCGGGGAAGGCCGTCTTCGGGGCCAGTGCGCTGGAGACTGGCCTGCCGCTGCTGGGCCCGCTGCCGCTGACGGTGGAGACTGCCGAGCTGCGGAGACACGGCTCCTGGAGCACCGCGGCCCAGGTGGGGTCAGGGGTGCGGCCGCACGACACGGCAGGTTTAAGGCGTGCAGCTTCGTGGCGCTGCTGTGCGGACACCTGGGCGCGCCGCCGGAGCGGGGGAAGGAGCCTGCGGCTGCCCGGCTCCCCGCAGCGGGCCTTCGTGCCGCGCGGCGTGCTCGGGCTCTGCACGACCCTTCTGGGAAGCGTTCCGTCGGGTGCGCCAGCCGGTGTGTTCGTCCAGGGCCTGGCTGTGGCGGACCGGACTGCTGTGGGCCGGCCTAGCTGCCTGTGGGACTGCCGTCCGCACCCTCCGGCCGCCGCGGGGCGTGGCGGGCTGCCTGCCTTGACCTGTAGAGGCTGGGCGGGCGTGGGGCCGCCCGGCAGCAGTGCTGGGGCTGTCTTCCTCTGCCGACTGGCCGGCCTCGCACCCTCGCTGGAGCCTCCCGGTCCTTGGTGCTGGGGTCTCTGCAGCGTCTGGGTGTGGGCCCCTCTGTACCGCCCGCCGGTTTGCTCTCGGTCTGGGCTCCTGGTGTCCAGCCGAGGAGCCTTTCTCTGACCCAGGACACGAGGATGGCCTCCAGCTTTTCTTCTTGGAGCGCTACAGCGTCACGTCCCACGTTTCGCCTGCGGCCCGCCCTGCGTGCCAGGGCGCGGTGGGAGGGGGCGTCCTGGGCGCTGTGCAGGGCCCACCGTCTGCACGGTTGTCGGGGTGCGCTCCCCGGCCCAGCCCGGCCCTTTCCCTGCCGCCGGCCGCCCGCCGGGCGAGTGCCGTGCTGCTTCCCCCGCGCTGCCCTCCGGAGCCACTCTGCGCTCCTGGCCGCCGCTGGGCTCGGTTCTCCCCTGAGACCGCAGGTCTCCGTGTGGGTTTGGAACTCGCTTCCAGTTCCCACGAAAAGCGTCTTGCCGAACCTGCTCCTGGCGTTGAACTGGATCTGAGATCAACCTGGGAGACCCGACTCCCTGGCAGCACCGAGTTTCTCACCTGTGACAAGGGGTGTCCCTCTTTCATTTTCAGCTTTGGCGCCTTGTTCTGGTCCTCGGGGCACAGTCTTCGGTGCCTGGGCCGGCCCGTCGACCGGCCGGGTCAGCGGCAGCGTTGGTGTCAGCGGGGCCGCATCCGTCCTGGCTTGCCGGGCTCGCACGCGGCGGGAAAGCCCCTGTCCGGGGCGTGGTGCCCTGCAGCCGGGGGCCAGGAGTGGGGCCTGCTGTCAGCCCCGGTACCTCTGAGTCACGCAACGGTGATGTTCCTGTTCGGTTTGCTGCCATGGCAGGACCTTCGTCCTGCGCGCCCTCCCCACGCCGGTGCCCGGCTGTCCCCGCGGGGCACGGGCTGGGCTCGCTCCGGCCTGGTTCCCCTCGTCCGTCTGGCAGGCACGCGGGGCGTGGGCTGCGGCTCCTGTTGTCCACTTGGGCCCTGTCCGGTGTCTCTGTGTGCTGGTGCTGGAACAGCGCAGGCAGGACGGCGGCGGGAGCGCCTCCCTGGAATGCTGCGGCCGCGCTGGAGTGACCGCCCGTCGCTGTGGGCGGCCAGGACACGGGCCCAGGGTGCCCTGGTGCGCCCGCCCCATCCGCGTGCCCCGCTGGCTGCTGACGCCTCCCTGCTCAGCCGCCCGGCGCCAGTCCACCTCTGCCCGCACCCGCGTCCAGTGCGCAGGTTTTTCCGTCTGGTTTCGTTGACCTGGGTTTTGGTCGTTTTCCTTTCTTTGGCTCATGCTGGGTCGAGCGTGTGTTTTTCCGAGTTTCTTAGGTTAAAGGCCGAGTCACCCGAAACCTCCAGGCCTGACGCGGGCGTGGGCAGCTCACCCCGTCAGCCCGCGGCCCGGCCCGTGCGCGAGCTTCTGCCCAGGCCGGAGCTGGCGCTTCTGAGCCGTGTGGGCAGCGTGGGTTCCCCTGCTCCCCCTCCAGCCCGCGTCTCTCCGCCTGCAGTGCTGGTGCTGGGCCTCTCAGCCCCACTGCGTCGCGGCTCAGTCCCGCGTGGCCCGGCTCACGCTGTCCGCGGCGGGTCCTCTCTTCTAGATTTATTTACTTAGGCGCACGAGCTGGGCACAGGCCAGAGGCGTGGGGCGAGAGTGGGCGGCCGCACCGGACGCGCTGGGGGCAGCGGGGAGGCAGGTCTGCTGCGCCCGCGGGGCCTTCCTTGCAGGCCGGACTCGCTGCAGTGGCCGTGATGCAGCACGATGCTGAGGGGAGGCCTGCGCCCTCAGGCGGCCCGGGTGGGCGTTCTCTTCTCCGTCCCCCCACCTTCCTGCCTGTGTCATCTCAGTCTCTGCCGAGCTCCCTCGCGGCTGTGGCTCTGCCCGCCGCGTGCCGGCGGCGTCTCTGCCTGAGGGGCCCGGTCGGGCCGCCGGCCATGTCCACGGACGCCCCGCCTCGTCCAGGGCCTCGTCCCTGCGCCTCTTGGCCCAGACGCACACGCCCACGACTCCCGCCTGCCGGCTCGCCCCACGCGGGTCTGCGTCTCCTCGGTGCTCCCTCCGGCTCGGTGCTGCCCCCGCGCCCTGCTGCCCGCGCCCGGTCTCCTGTGGCGCTCGGCCGGCCCGGCCCACGTGGCGGCGTCTCGGGGCCTGTGGCGCTCGGGGTGCCGGCCGGCCGTGCATGGGGCGTGCGCAGGTCTCACTGTGCCCGAGCGCCGGCCGCGGCGCAGCCCTGGGCCTCAGCGTCCTCCTTCAGGGCCGGAGCTTCTCTCCTGCCGGCCGTCCTGTGCGAGGCCCCGCGCCTGAGGCTCCTGGAGGGCTGGTCTGCGTGGAGCCCTGGGGCGGCCTGCGTTTCGGCTTCCCCGCACCCCCAAGTGTGTGGTTTCGGTTGACTTTGGGGAGTTGGCCACTGCTCTGGGAGCTTGGCCTTGGCTCCGTCCCCTGCGGGCGCCTCTGCTGATCCTCGGGGGCCGTGAGAGCGGCTGCTCCCCAGGTGCGTCTCAGTTTGAGTTCGCCTTTCCTCGCCTCCCCTTTGGACTCGGCTGCCCTCGGGCGTCTGCGAAGCTGGCTCGGGTGGCCATGTCTGCTGGCTCTGACGTGGCCGCAGGCTGCGCGTCTGCCCCTGGGCTCGCGTTGCCGCTGCTCCGGCAGGTCAAGGGCAGTGACCGCGTGGCCACCCATCCCTTTCGCTGCGGCAAAACCTTCTTGGCAGTCGGCACCCTGCGGAGTTCGAGGTGCCCGCGGCCCAGTGGGGACAGGGCCCGCCACGGCCTCGGGGCTCCGCCTGTGCCATGCCCTGGCCCCTGGGCCTGGCCCCGCCTCCTGCGGCTCTCTGGGCCCTCCGGCCAGGCTTCTGCCCTCGGCCGGGCGCTCCCCAGACTGGAGTGGAGACCAGGGTGCGAGCACCCGGCCAGTCCCTGCAGCACAGCGCCAGGCGGGTCGGGGCGCCTCCGTGGGGGGGGAGCCTGCGTGCGCCCCGTGCCTGCCGGCACGTCCGTCGTGAGTGGGTGTTCTTCTCTGCAGTAATTTTGGCTGCATTAAATCCGCTCTAACATCTTCATTACTGCCTTTTCAGCCGCAGTTGGGATTGAATGTGAGCAAACTGCTGTGATTCTGACTATTCAGCCCAGCAGCTGCGCGGCCTGGCCGTGGGGCGGGCTGGGCCACCTCGGGGACTCCACGCCCCGCCTGCGGCTGGGGGCGGGCGCTCAGCACTGCTGGGAATCCAGCTCGGCTGAGGCAGACGGGCGGGTGCAGGCCCCAGGCCCGTGGTCGCGCAGGAGGCCCGCTCTGGGACTGGCCGCGCGTCCCGGAGCCGCTCGGGCCGGGGCTCAGGAGGCCCCGCGGTCTGCAGAAGGTACTGGACCCGGCGGTGCGGCCGCGGCCGGGGAGGGGCGCTCACCCGTGGGGGCCCAGGAGGCCAGTGCCAGGCGGACCATGGGTTCTGCCACCAGTAGCCCGGCCACGGGCCCGCCGCCCGCCCCTCCCCGCCCGTGCCAGTGTCCGGTGAGCACTGGCCCGAGGGGCGTCCTCTCCAGGGTGCAGGGTGCTTCCCACCGCCCCGCTGCGTCCGACGCCAGGGCTGGACGCAGCTGGTGACCTGCACCGGCCCCGAGGGGCGGGGCTGTGGCCGCAGGTCTGGGCTCTGTCCCTGTTTACGAGGGGTCAGGCGGTCACAGGGCGGTGAGGCGGCGGCCGGGCCGCCATCTGGTGATTGTAAAACGGGCAGTACACGTTCTGGAGGCGGCGGTGGGGAGCGGGCCGCAGACGTGCGGGGCCGCCTCCCCCAGCATCGTGTGGCCCTTTGTCCCGCGTCTGTGCTGAGGTGAAAAGTTCAGGCGTCCAGGCTCT
This sequence comes from Galemys pyrenaicus, assembly GCA_019455555.1. Lineage (NCBI taxonomy): Eukaryota > Metazoa > Chordata > Mammalia > Eulipotyphla > Talpidae > Galemys > Galemys pyrenaicus. The sequence goes on from JAGFMF010012255.1 coordinate 481,727, forward strand.
GGAAGGGCCGGCCTGGGCGGCGGGCGCTGGTGGCCACCGGGGCGATCAGCCCCCACACGCCCCGGGGCTCCTTCCGAAGCGCGGGGCTCGGCCGGCCTGCTGGGCCACTGGGGCGGCCGCAGCGGCTCTGCCCGTGGCCTTGAGGGCTCCAGTGCCACCTCAGTCGCCACGTAGGGTGCGGGCTGACTGGGCCTGCCCTGACCTGGCCAGCGCTGCGGCGGCTCCTGCCTCAGGCGCCCGAGGGCCCGCTGCTGCCTCGGCACCTGCCCCCGCCGGGCGCCGCCCCCGAGAGGACCCCGGTGCTGGCCGCGGAGGGTGCTGCGCCCAGAGGAGGCCTGGGGGGCTGGCTCCCCAGACGTCAGCTCCCACAGCTGGGCTGGAGGCCTCAGGCCCTGCCCCTCCCCCCCAGCGCTGGGCGCTGCCCTGGGCAGGTGCAGGCCATGGAGGGCAGGTGGGGGTGGGGCCAGAGGCACAGCCTGGCGATGGGGCCCAGCCCCCCTCCCTGGCGCTTGGCCTGCCCGTAAAGAGGCCGGTCAAAAGGTCACCGCCCTGGTCTTTATGGCTGTCCCTGTGTTCTCACGACCCCTCGCCCTCACGCAGACGCCGGCCTGCCGGCCCACGAGGGCCTCTGGGGGGTGGGGAGGCCGGCGGGGGCGGGGCGGGGGCTTGGGCAGGGCCGCTCCACGGTGGCACCTGGGCCGGTTTCCAGCGAGACCCTTGCCCTGGACACCTGTCCAGGTTTCCGTCCTTGCCCTGGACGCCTGTCCGTGAAGCCCCCGCACTGGGCGCCGGCGACTGACAGCCGGGAAGGCCGCCCCAGTGCACGCAGCCAGCCGCCGCCGCCCCGCTCGCCCCTGGGACCGGGACCTGCCCCTTGTCACGAGGGGGCCGCAGAGGGCCGGCCTGGAGGGGTGCCCGGGTGGCCCGGCCCCGGTCCCGGCAGGGCCCAGCCCATTCCCGCCCCCGCAGGCCCGGGGAGGCCACACTGCTCGTGGGTCCTGCGCTGGCCCCGCCCTGGCCGCCCCGTGGTCTCCGGCCTCGCTGCCCCGTGGGCGAGAGCGTGGGGTGAGGGCCACACAGTGAGCCCCCGCGCTGGCCCAGGTCCCCCACAGGGCCGTGGCGAGGTCAGTTCTGACCCGGAGTCTCGACGCTGGACCCCCGGTGCCAGGCCGGCTGCCCTCGACCGGGCTCCTGGGCTGCTGGGCCGGCTGCCCGCCTCATGGCCCCGGGGCTGCGGCGCGGGCCTGAGGTGTGTCCGGGCAGCCCTGCGCCTCCCTCACTGCTGGTTGGCGTGGGGCCACCCGGCCTGGCCCGGGGTCTCCCTGGAGGAGCCGTCGTCCGTGGCCGGGCCGGGCCCAGCGCCTGTCAGAGCCGTGCGGCCTGTCTGGGCCTGGCAAGTGGACCTCACTGACCAGGACGCCGGCCGCCTCGTGCCCCCGGAGGCTGCTCTGCCGGGGTCTTCCGGGAGGCCCCTCCCTTCTGGTGGCCCTGGGGCAGGAGGCAGGGGTGGACGCTGGGCAGTCCTGGCTCTGGTGCAGCTGGATGCCGGATGGGGGGTGGGCGCCGCTGGGCCAGGCCCGTCCTGGGTGGCTCGCGGCGGAGGCCGGGTCAGAGCGTGGGGCCCTTTGCCAGCTGGGGAGCAGGTGTGGGCTCTCTGGGCGCCCGGGCCAGACCGCCCCATTCAGGCCCCGGGCCTGTGGGTGGCGTCCCGTCGGTTTCCGGGGCCTGCTCTGCCCCTGGACTTCAAGGCCCTGCTTGTGGGGCCAGTGCTGGGAACAGGTCGGGCCCCGCTTGGTGGCGGCTGCTCTGGGGCGCTGCTGCTGGCTCAGCTGCTGCCCTCTGGGCGGGCCTGCGGCTGGCAGGGCTGTGTTGTGTCTGTTTCCATGGAGAGCGGCCGCACCCCCGGGCGGGCGGGAGGCGCCAGGAAGCAGCGCAGTCCCGGCCTGGGGCTGCCACCTTCTTCCGGCCCCCGCACACTAAGTGCCGTGTGCCGCTCCGTGGCCGGGCACGGGCACAGCGGGCAGTGCATGCCGCCCCTCCCTGCGGGGGCTGAGCCCCTGCCGGCCTCTGCCAGCAGCCCGGGCCTCCTGCAGGAAGCCCCCTCGCGCCAGGCTTGGTGTCCGGAGCGCGTCCAGGGCGGGGCCCGAGCCCCTAGCTGGGCGCTGGGGCGGGTGCCCTCTGGCGGTGCAGAAGCGGCCTCTGCCCGGGTCAGGCCAGGCCGGCCTCCCTGGACGCGCCCGAGCAGCCCCACCTCGGCAGCAGGGTGCGGTCCTGGTCTGTGGTCCTGGTTTGGAGCGGCCTTGCCGCACTGGCCTCCGCGCCGCAGGGCCCGTCAGCTGCTGGTGGCCGGTGCGCAGGCCGGCGGGGGTGCGGGTCCTGCAGGTGCAGGGTGGCCGCCCCCGCTCAGGCCCTGTGGGGTCGGAGGCGCACCGCTCGTCTGCGGGGTGCTGAGGTGCCCTGGGGTGGAACGGTTCTTCCTCCAGGGGGCAGGCCAATGGGGCGGAGCTGCCCGCTGTCCTCGCATGGGGCTTCTCGTGGGCCCTGCCGGCCCCTGGGCACCTGGGACCTGGCCGCCGCTCCGGCCCTGCCAGTGACGGGCTGCGCCGCCCGCCCTGCGCCACGGAGACGCCGCCCGGCCAGGCCTGGGTCGTCCTGCTGGCTGCTGGCACGAGGGGCTGCCGTCCAGAGACCGGCCCTGGGCTCTGCAGGGCGGGTGGGGCCGGGACGGTCTCCGCAGCGGAGGGGCATGTGCCCCCCACCGCCGTCATTTTGCCAAGTGACTCACCCGCCGGCCTGCGCTGGACTGGGGGCCCCTGGATGGGGCTGACTGGATGCCGTGGCCGGGGTGGGCAGCGGTGGCAGAGGGCACGGGACCCCCAGCAGGGGGCGGGACTGGCCAGGGGGGGCCGCTCCTGCAGCGCCCCGCCTCAGGCGTGTTCTCTGCAGCTCCGCTGGGCCATCAGCACCTGCTTTGGGGTGGGCGGTGGGGCAGGGCCCCCAGGCACCTTCCCCGAGTCCCCGGGGGAGGGGAGGCCCCACTGGGTGCCCTGGGCCACGCAGGTGCGGGCGGCGGTCAGGAGGGCAGGGAGGTGGGTGCCCCAGCGCCCCGGGGCAGGACGCTCCCCTTGAGCCCCGACCATGCAGGGGCTGCCTCTGTTTCCCGCCGCAGGCTGGAAGCGGCAGAAGAGCTGACCTATTTAGCGGAAAATCAAAGGGAATCTTTAGAGCTGCTATTTTCGCTTCATTTTGGGGTTTGGGGTTGTCTTGCAAATTGAATCTGCTTCCCCTGCGCCAGGATCGTCAGAAAATAGGTTAATGTGGGAGCGCGGGGCACGCGGCTGTTGGCGGCCCTCACGGCGCGGCTCTGCCAGCCCCTGCAGCGGGCGGCGGCTTGTCCTTGCCACGCCCTACGGAGGGCTCTGGGGCGGGGCGTCCAGGCAGACCATGGCCGCCCCGCGTGCCCCGCGTGCCCTGGCCACCCCTGCGGGAGGCGCCTAAGTCCCCGGCCCACCGCGCCTCGAGGGCTGTCTTTATTCTGGAAAGTCCTGCCTGGGTGTTGCCTGCACCGTCTCACCTCCGCGTTGGCACTTCTGGAGTGCAGGCGCCCGCCGGGGTTCGGTGGCCGGGGCGTCCTCACACCTCGCAGCCGCTGGCCGTCTCCCTGCCAGGGCCGCTCGGTCTGGTCTGCCTGCGGGGTCGCCACGACCCGAGGTCTAGGCCGGACGAGCCCGGCAGAGCCGAGGCCCCAGGCCCTGACACAGCCCGCCTTGGGGCCCCATCCGGGAAGCGCTGACCGGCCCCGCGTCTGCTGCAGGCCGCCTGGGCACGGCACGTCCTCGGCACGTCGCCCCGAAGGCTGTGGGGGCTCTGCCAGCACCCGCTCTCCTGCCCCGTGACTCGCAGGCCGGCAGTTCCACTGGCCTCGCATCTGCCCTTGGGGCCTTTGCCTGCTCCGTGGGGCCGGGGCTCCCCCCGGGCCGGCCTCTGTCCTGCCGGCTGTGGCTCCAGCGGCTGCGGCCTGCACAGCCCCGCCCAGCAGCCTGGGCACGGCCCCACCTGCCGCCTCCTCGCCCCGACCCCGCAGCACAGCCGCCTTCCCCCAGCCAGCGCCGACACGCTGCCCAGGGGCAGGCCACCTGCCGGTAGCAGGCCGGGCAGGACAGCACCTCCTGGCCGTATGGACGGGCCTCGGGCAGGTCTCGCCTCTGTCCTGATATGACCAGCTGGCCGGCAGGCCTGTGTGCCGGGCTGGAGCAGTGCACCTTCGGGCTCAGGGGAGGGGCTTCCGGGCAGAGGGAGCGGGAACGCGCCGCCGTGGGGCCGCCCGGGAAGGCTTGTCCGTGCTCAGACCGGGCTGCCCCCGCCCCGCCCCTCTGGCTGGCTCGGGGGCTGCGGTGTGGGTCACGGGTGCCCGAGCGGTCCGGCACCCCACGGGTGGCCCTGGCCCCTGAGGAGAACTTGCAGGGTCCTGGCGTCTCAGGGCCTGCACAAGGCAAAGGCCCCGTCCAGCCGCGTGCCAGGCGTCCACTGCCCAGGGTCCAGGGCGGTGTTTACCCGGACACCCCGCTGGCCAGCAGGGCCTCCCGGGGTGCTGGCCTGCCTCTGGGGTCGCAGCCCGGTTGGCAGGACGTCAGATCCCCCAGGGCAGCGCAGAGCCGCTGCTGCCCCCGCGGGGCGGGGTCGCAGGTCCTGCGGCCGTAGCCTGATGGCCTGTCACTCACAGGTCTCCTCCGAGCCCCCAGCCTCCATAAGGAAAACCGACGATGCCCCCGCTCAGCCCCCCACGTCTGCCGAGAAGGACAAGCAGGCCGGTTGGCTGCGGACCCTGGCCGGCTCCTCCAGCAAGGTGCCTGCGGGCGCATGGGCTGGCGGGCGGGCGGGCGGGCGGGCGGGCGGGCGACAGGCAGGCAGCTCCAGGCCCCTGACCCCAGCCTGCTCCGCAGAGCCTGGGCTGTGCACACCCGCGCCCGCGCCTCTCCGCCTTCCGGCCCTGGTCCCCCGCCGTCTCCTCGAGCGACAAAGAGCTCTCCCCGCACCTTCCAGCCCTGATCCGAGACAGGTGAGCCCGCGGGGGCGGCGGGGTCTGCCTCGGCAGACCCTGGTATGCGGGGCAGTGCCGGGGACTCCGACCTCCAGAGTTGGCTACACCCCCGTGGGCGGAGGGGCCTTGGTGTGTGCCCACTTTCCAGGGACATTGGCTGAAGCGAGTGTGCTTGGCACCTTTTGCCGGGGCGCCCCGGCACGGGCTTGCACCCCAACACCTGTCCCTGCCCTGCAGCTTTTACTCATACAAGAGCTTCGAGACAGGCGTGGCCCCCAACGTGGCGCTCGCACCCCCTGCGCCGCAGAAGGTGGCCAGCAGCCCGCCCCGCAGCACCGTCGGCTCCCGGCCCCCCGAGCAGCTCCCCACGTGTGTCCAGCCCAGGAAGCGGAAGCTGGCAGTGGACACCCCCGCAGCCCCGGAGGCGCCGGCCACGGCCCCAGAGGCTGACAAGGACTCGGAGGCGGAGGTGGAAGTGGAGAGCCGCGAGGACTGTGAGTGCCGGCCGGCCCCCCGGCCCCCGCCCCGCCGGGCGCTGCCCTGACCCGCGTCTCTGTCTCCGCAGTCACTTCCTCCCTCTCCTCGCTCTCGTCTCCGTCCTTTACCTCATCCAGCTCGGCCAAGGACCTGAGCTCCCCCGGCCTGCACGCCCCGCCCGCGGCCAGCGCGGCCCCTGACGCCGCAGCCCCCGGCGAGGCTCCGAGCGGGGGGCTGGAGGCGGAGCTGGAGCACCTGCGGCAGGCCCTGGAGGGCGGCCTGGACACCAAGGAAGCCAAAGAGAAGTTCCTGCACGAGGTGGTGAAGATGCGCGTGAAGCAGGAGGAGAAGCTGAGCGCCGCCCTGCAGGCCAAGCGCAGCCTGCACCAGGTGGGCCGGCGGCGGCGGCGGCGGGCGGCCGGGCGGGCCAGGCCTGACGACCGCGGCCGGGCTGGCTGACCCCGCCCCGCGTGCAGGAGCTGGAGTTTCTGCGCGTGGCCAAGAAGGAGAAGCTGCGGGAGGCCACGGAGGCGAAGCGCAGCCTGCGCAAGGAGATCGAGCGCCTGCGGGCCGAGAACGAGAAGAAGATGAAGGAGGCCAACGAGTCCCGGCTGCGGCTGAAGCGCGAGCTGGAGCAGGCGCGCCAGGCCCGCGTGTGCGACAAGGGCTGCGAGGCCGGCCGCCTGCGCGCCAAGTACTCGGCGCAGGTAGGCCGGGCCGCTGCGGGCGGTGGGCGCCCCCTGGCCAGCTGCCACCTTGCGGTGGGCGGGGCCTGCGGCGGGCGGGCGGGCGGGGCCTGCGGTGGGCGGGCGGGGCCTGCGGCGGGCGGGCGGGGCCTGCGGCGGGCGGGCGGGGCCTGCGGCGGGC
>JAGFMF010012255.1:488122-522346 GCA_019455555.1 Galemys pyrenaicus
GGGCGCTGAGCCGCTGGCCCTTGCAGATCGAGGACCTGCAGGTGAAGCTGCAGCACGCGGAGGCCGACCGCGAGCAGCTGCGCGCCGACCTGCTGCGGGAGCGCGAGGCCCGGGAGCACCTGGAGAAGGTGGTGAAGGAGCTGCAGGAGCAGCTGTGGCCGCGGCCCCGCCCCGAGGCCGCCGCGGGCACCGAGGGCGCCGCCGAGCTGGAGCCCTAGCGCGCCCGCAGACCCGCCTCATGTGCCTACAGCCGCCCGCGCCGCCCGGGCCGCAGGCCCCGCTGGCCAGGTCCGGCGCGCCGGGCGCGTGGCCGCAGGCCCGGCTCGCTGGAACGTTCTAACATTACACTTTGTTATAAGCTATTTAAAACCAACGCGGAGACTTGATACTCAGAAATCAGCACGTTTTTTAGTGACTAACTTCCCAGCGCCCCCCGGGCCGGCGCGCCACGGGGCCTGGAAGGGTTTTTCTCCAGAGTCTATTTTTTCAGAGACGAGGACCGGCCTCCGTGCTGCCGCGGGCGGGCGCAGCGGGCCAGGCCTGTCCGCCGCGGCGCCCCGCCCTGGGCCAGGGCCGCCGCCCGCATTGGAGCGAACAGCATTATTTCACTTTCTCTTTTTGTTTGTTCATTTAAACGTATATTTAGAACTGCACTTTGTCAGAAAACTTCCCTTTTTATTCCCCAGTTAACTGAGGTTTTTACTTTTCAGACATCGCGACTCGGTTCTTAGAGCAGGTCACACCCCAAGTGCTCCCGTGTCTCGAACCCCTCTGGTGCTGGCGAACGGGGGATCGCAGGAAAGAACACGCAAACCGAACTTCGGGGGGTAGCTCTGTGCCTTCCAGCATCCTGTACAGCAAAGCCCGACTCCTGTCTCTTTACCCCCGAGAAATCTGTCTCCAGTAGCGACTGAACCTGCCACTATCACAATAAGTTACTTGCATTTATTCCAAATAATCTCGTTTACGCTCAACTGTTTATGCAAATTGTATAAGGTTTCTTAAGCCCAAGCTAGAGAACTGATCTCCCAGCAGTCGAGGCGGCTGCTCCCCGGCGGCAGGCGGCTCCGCGGGGCGGCCTGGGTGCCCGGGCCCTTCTCGGGCCCCTTTTAAGTGCAATGGAAAAGGGACGTCGTGGGCAGCGTTTGGGTTTTTTGCTTTTTTTGCAGTTATCAGTCCTCGCATGGGCTTGGCCTCGCCGCGGCCGGCGTCCCCGCGCCTGCTCAGCCTCGTCTTTCCAGAACCGTGTTTTTCAGTCTTTTCTTCAAGGGAAGCTCCAGGACCCGCGGCGCGGCCTGTGCCTCTGGGGGCTGGGCCTGGGGCTTGGGCGCCGGGCACCCGCCTCCCCCACGCTCTGGCGCCCCTGCCTGGCCTGGCCTTCTGGGCGGGCGGGCGGGCGTGGGTGGGCCCCGGTCACCAGCAGCTCGGCCCCGCCTGCCCGGAGGGCCGCGGGGCCGAGTCCAGGGGCTGCCCCGCCGCGGCCTGCTCGGACCTCGCTGGGGCTGAGGCCGCTGGCCGCCCGTGTGGCGCCGCCGCGGGCCTGTGCTGGGAGCTGGAAGGTTCGCGCCGGAGGGAAAAACAGCAATAACACACCTTGGGGCAGCTGCCGCGGCGGCCGGGTGGGCCCCCGGGGCACAGCCCCGACGGCGCCTCTGGAGGACTGGACCCGCTGCCCGGCCGCCTCGCCGCCCGCCCTCCGCTGCTGCTAACGACGATACGACTCACTCTACTATTCGAAGACTATTTTTATGTAATTAATGTATGCTTTCTTGTTTATAAATGCCTGATTTAAAAAGAAAACGGCTGGTTGGTTCCGCTGTGTGCTGAGAGCTGCGGCCCCGGGGCGGTGTCGGTCCAGAGGCAGCGGAGGCTGTGGGCACAGCAGTGTGGCCTGTCCTGGCCCTCGAGGCTGCGCTGCGGGGAACTGCCCAGGCAGGTGGCCAGCGCCCCGGCTTGCACTGGGCACACCGGGAGGGCTGCCCCAGGGGGCTCAGGCTCCGCCCCACCCTCCTCACTGGGGGCTGTGCCAGGCCCCACTGGGCTCACGGCCCCCTCCGAGCCGGAGCCCTGCTCCCCACAGCCTGCCCTCGGCCGGCTGGTCAAGTGCTGGGGAGGCCAGCCTGAGGCCGCAGCCCCTGCACCCCAGGTGGGTCTGAGGTCCCTCTGCCCACCCACAGCGCCGTCGGGCAGCAGTCAGCGTGGGGCCGCCTCCGCCTGGGTGCCGGGGCCTGCCTGACGCCACGTTCAGGGCGCGGCTGTCCCGAGGGTGGGCTTCCACAGCCAGCGCAGATGGGCCCTGCGCCTTGCTCGGGGCCCACCAGGCGGTAGCGTGACTCGCCTGCCAGCCCAAGGCTGCGGGCCTGGGGGCTGCGTCCTCCACTGCACCCCGCCAAGCCTGCCTGTGCCGTGCCCTAGCCCTCCGGCCGTGTCCAGCGCGCCGCGGGTCTGGACACTCCTGCTCCGTCCCGCCAGTCCTGGGGATTAGGCAGGGTGGGGTGTCCCTGGGGCCCTCACAGATCTCTGGCTGCACTTGGGGTCCAGTCCTGGGTGTGAGCTCTGCAGAGAGAAGCCCCTCCCCACAGCCACTCTGCTGTCCTGGCCCAGGACCGCCCGCTGCCCTGCGGCCCTCTCCCTTGCCGGCACGGCCACCCCTGGTGCGGGGGCTGGAGCCCTGCCTTGTGGCCCACCCCACCTCTCCCCTCTGCCTCGGTCACCTGGCCCGGAGCCCGCCCCAGCCAGTCTTCCTCTTGGGGTCCCGGCCACCTCTCCCACCATGGCTGCTGTTCCCAGAGCCGGCCTGGCCTCGCCCCGCTCACCACCCCGTGGTCAGGCTGACCACAGGCCGGGAACCAGCCCTGACCTCAAGACCAGGTGCCAGGCGTGCCCTCCTGGAAAGAGGAAGCAGAGCTGGGAGAGCAGCTGGGCCCGCAGGCCAGCCCCACCCCGCAGCCCGCCTGCCGCCCCGGGCCCCTGCTCGAGCCCGCCTGCCGCCCCGGGCCCCTGCTCGCGTTCACCCTGCCTGCGTCTGGGGGTCGGGGGCTCGGCCAGCAGCCCTGGGCCAGTGGGGCCTGGTGAGAGGCCCCTGCTGGTTAGGCCAGGGTCCTGCCGCTTCCGCGGCCTGGGCGCCCACTGTCTGCAGGGAGGTGGGGACCCCAGGGAGGGAGGACAGCCTGTGCCCTCGGGAAGGGCAGGGTGGTGACTGCTGGTCAGGCCCTGGCAGGGGTGAGGCCAGGGCCTCGCGAGGGCCCTTGGACCCTCCCCTGAAGCCCCGTCTGCCCTGCCCACACCAGGGGTCTGGAGGGGAGGGGCGGCCGGGGACCTGGCTGCCCGCCCGCGCCCCCTCCCTGGTGACCTGCGCCCCGCGGCCGAGTAGGCGCCATCTGCGCCCAGGCTGTGCCAAGGCGGGGGCCGCGGCGGCAGGGGCGCCTGCCCGAGCAGGTGGCGCCTCTGTGGGGTGGCGGGGCCCGCCGGAGAGGCCAGTCTGGCTTGGCTCTGGAGCGTCCTGACCAGACAGGTGTCCGGCCGGATGGACTCGGCCGCCAGCCCCACACCGCCTGCGGCCCTTCCCGCCGGGCACACGGGGCTCTGGCCGGCGCGCCTGCTACCCAAGGCCTGTTCCGGAAGCCTCTGGGCGGGTGCCCTGTGGAGCGGAGCCTGGGTCAGGCCTGGGGGCCCCTCCCCACTCGCCAGCCCCCCACTGCAGACCTGAGGGACAGGAAGGGGCAGGAGCCCACATTAGCACCGGGTACACCCACATTATGTGAGGGCTGGGGTGTCCCGGCCCCCCAACCCCTCGCGGCCCGCAAGAGGCCTGCTTGAGACCTGGGGCCAGGCTGGGCCTGCACCCTGAGATCAGGTGCCCAGGCCACAGCCCCAGGCTGCCCCCCGCACAGGGAGGCCCCCAGGACGGAGGTCACATGACGGCAGACGATCTGGGCGGTCAGCCCCATGGCCACCGGGCTCCCGCCCAGCTGCTGCCGGAGCTCTGGCCCGAGGGCCATGCTGTGGGCCACCAGGACAGACACGGCCTGTGAGCACTGGCCAGGCCTCAGGGACCAGCCGGAGCAGCCTCAGACCCTGACTGCCCGCCCTCCCAGTCAGCAGGACTCACTTGGGGTCCTCGGGGCTGTCAGGGTTTGGGGACCCCGCTCTGGCCTGGGGACAGGTCCCCGGCCTCGGAGCCCAGCTGGGGCCCGGGGCTGGGGCCTGAGGCAGCCGGAGGCCCAGTGGGGTGACCCCGAGCAGGGGGCACAGGGTGGGGGCCAAGAGCCCATGGGGCTGGACCCCCACCTGCTCTGCCCTTGCAGGGGCTGACCTGATGGACATGGCCTCACCCCCACTTCCTGCTTCGAGCCCCAGAAAAGGCTCTGGGGGCCTGCAGAGAAGGCCCGAGGCTGGGGCGCAGGAAGCTGAGCGCAGCCCTCCCGCACACGCACTGGGGTGGAGGAGGGGGCAGGGTGGGGGGCAGAAGCGACCCCATCGCCCCATCGCAAGCCAGGGCCGGCCTGCCGCCAAGGTGCTGGGCGTGCTCCTGGGCCGCGGATCGGGGTACAGGACAGTGGCCCCAGAGGGCAGAGCCACTCCCCAAGCATCCAGATCCCTGCTCCTTCGCGGCTGGAAACGGGGCGCGGCTGGGGTGTCTGACCCGCTGGCCCCAGGACGGAGCCGGAGAGGCCGCGGCCCCAGCGCAGGCGGTGACCAGGCAGCGCCCGACGCTTCTGCGCAAACCCAAACCCCTTGCCGCCTGGCGCGGCTCCACTCCGCCCAGTGATTCCCGGCCCAGAGTCCAGACAGAGAACGTGGGGGCACACCCCCCGCGGGGCGGAGGCTGCGCGCTGCGCTAGGCCACGCGGATCCCCAGACAGCCCGCTCTGGGCCGCTCCGGGCGGGCAAGCGGGTGCGCGCCTTGGGCTGCGCCAGGGGAGGCCGCGGGCGTTCCCCGAAGCCCCACCCTCCGCTGGGCCGGGCTGAGCACCCCACTTCCTTCCATCCGGCGGTCCCCGGATCCGCCAGGCCCGGGAGGGGCGCAGCGGGCGTCCCGCGCCCCCACCCCTAGGGCCGTGGCGCCGACGGGAAGGACGCGCAGCTGCCGCGCCCCACTCCCGGGGCCAGGTCTGACTCGGACCTTCGGGGCGCCCCGCGTCACTTCCCGCCCCCCGTCGGCGCCAGGCTGCGGGGCTGGGGGGGCGCGGGGGCGTCTTGCGGGGCAGGGGACATGGGGCCCGTCCGCCCGCAGTCCGACTTCCTGCGGCTTGGGGTGCTGGGCGAAGCCGGCGCGGGGCGCGCCGCCCCCTCCCCGCTCCCACCCCAGCCCCCCCTGCCCGGGCGCGGAGCCGGCGCAGGCGCGGAGGGGCTCTCGGAGGAGTGGGGCCGCGCCCCGCCCCGTTAACTCGTCCGGCCCCTCTGCGCTGCGGCCGGGCGGGGGCAATGAGTGGGAGCCCCGACCCCGACTTCGCCCTCGCCAGGGCCCCCAGCCTTCCTCCTCGCGGGCACAGCCCGGAGTCCACGCTCCCCGCCCCGCGGCCGGACGCTGACGTGTCCACGTGTCCCGAGTCCGAGCGCCCGGGCGACCCCCGGCGGCGAAGGCGGAAACTGCAGCGCGCGGGAGGAGGGGCTGGTCCCCAAGGCTGGGGCCGCCCCAGGGTCCTGGCCATCCTGCTGGGGTGCTGTACCCTGTGGGGTGCGACCTCCTTCCATACCAGGTATAGGAAAGCCGTCCAGGTCGCGGCTGGCCAGGGTGCCCCTCCGCGGGGGCAGCCTCGGGCCCAGGTGGCCAAGCAGCCCCGTCCCCTAGGCTTTCGGGCAGCTGGGCGGGCTCCAGGACGCTGACTTGCGCTGGGGTGCCTGCATGGAGGGCCGGCCGGAGACCCAGGAGCAGCGTGGCCCTTGACCTGTAAGCCCCACCGACCCTCCGGGGCGGTGGCCTCGACCTTCCCCTGGCCGCTCCCAGCCGCCCCCCAGCGCCCACTCAGGTCCGATCCCAGCTGTCTGGGCGTGCTCCCGGGCTCCGCTGTAGGGCCTGCTGCGGGGTTTGCTGCGGGTCCCGGTTCAGGGTTGACGGGGCCCCCAGGGCTGCCACAGCGCCCTGTTTACGCCATACCCGCCGCCCCAGGGCTCCTGGTGACGGTCGCCCCGGGCCGCACAGCTGGGGCCGGCCAGAGGCTGCGGGTGGGGGCGGCGGTCCCCCAGGGCTTTGCCCCTGCCCGGTGCTGGGGCCAGAGCAGCCCCTCCCACTGGCCTGAAGGTCCCGCCAGCTCTCAAGGCCCTGGGCCCCTCAGGTCTGCACCTCCACCCAGAGCAGGGGTCTTTGGGTGACCCCGTGCAAGCCCCAGGACCGAGGACTCCCAGGCGCCTCTGGGGTCGGGCCACCAAACTATCTGGGTGCCCTCAGGAAGCGCTGCCTGGGAGGGGCCCCCATGGCTGGTCACCACCCCCTGGCAGTCGCAGTGTAAAGAGGGGAGCTGCTGAGCTGCTGTGCGGGAGGCGGGAAGGTTCCCAGCCTCGCCCTGCGTCCTCTGCTTGTCTGGCTGGCTGGCTGTCTCCCTGTCTCTGGCTCTCGCGCCGACCCCAGGGCCTGGGAGGGGGACGCACTCTGGCCTGACCAGGCCGTGGTCAGTGAGGTGAGGGTCTGCAGGGGCTGGTGACCCCTGCTGCTCAGAGCACGGTGAACCCAAGGGCCTGGGGCCCAGAAGGACTCTGGCTGAACTGGGTGCAGGGCTCAGATACAGCCTCAGGCCTGCCCCTGCAGGGGGGTGGCCTGGGGACCCCTGCCCCGCCCGCTGGCTGCTGGCCCCCAGGAGACCCCAGAAGGGCGTCTTGGAGAAGACCCAAGGTCCCCGGCAGGAGGCAGCTGCAGCCCAGGGCCGGCCCGCTGACCTGCCCAGCCTGGACCCTGCTGACCCGGGCCTGGGCCTCTTCACATGGGGCTGCCCACAGCCTGGGCCTGAGTGCGTTCGATTTTGGAGAATTTCTGAGTTTCCCTGCCGGTCTGGTCAGGCGGGAGGGCCCCAGGTCTGCTGGCCTGCCCGCACCCCCACCTGCGGGGCAGGTGAGACCCAGTGGCAGTGGCCCTGGGGCGCTGGCCAGGGGTGGGAGGGCTGGCACTCCACGGGGCTCCAGGGCACTCGCGCAGCCCAGGGCCTATGCCTTGGGCTCTGCCCAGTTTGTGCTCCTGCCCTTTCACCCCCGAGGGCAAGACCACGGGGCACGGCCGCCCTTCCTGAGGCTCCAAGCTGGGCAGGGCCAGCCGGCGAAGGCCGAGGTGCCGGGCCTGGCTGCTGTGCCGGGTGGCCGTGGGGATGGGCTGGTCCCCTGGGGCCAGGGAGGGGCCAGCAGGGCAGCTAGTGGCGGGCAGCCCAGCCACCGCCCACCTCTCGGGGCCCACAGCAGGGCTGCCGGCCAGCGCTCTGGGGTCTGCCCTTGCTGGCTCGCTGCTCCCCGCTCAGGCACAGGCGCTGCAGGGGGCAGCCGCCTCCAGGTGACCGGTGGCGCCCGGAGGGAGCGTCAGCGAGGAGGGCGGCAGGCTGGGGCTGTGGGCTCCCGTCCATCTGTGTCCCGTCCACCCGTCCTTCCAGTCTGCCATCGCTCCTTCCGCTCTCCTGCTGACGCCCCTTGCGCTGTCACTTTCTCACTAGAGAACCCCCCCATCTCCCGGGCACACACACCACCCCCCTACCCCCACACCCCCCCTCCACCCCCACCCGCAGGCGTCTGTGGGCGCCATTCAGAGGCGGCTTTAAGCCGGCTGGGACTTGAGGTTTCCCGTTTCTTGGGGCTGGTCGCTGGCTCCCTCCTCCGGGGTCCGTGCTTGGAGCCTGTGCCCAGCCCCGAGGCTGCGCCGGCGGTGCTGCGACTGGGGCTGGGAGCCGTGGGCAGGGGCCTAGCGGGTCTGAGCCCGGCTCCCTGGGGCGCTTGCCCCACTGCACCCACCCTCCCCCCACCGCCCGCGGCAGGGTCCGCGGTGTGTGCGGTCCGCGCAGGCACCACGCACGGGGCACTGGACGTTTATTCAGCCACAGGTGTGGGCCGCGTCCCCGCGCCCCACTCAGGCTGATGGGGAGTGGGGCCTGTCCTCCCCGCCCGGCCCCTGCGTTGCCTGGGCAGAGCCCCCGGGGGGCCCCTGGCCATCGCTGGAGGCCCCGCGGCCCTCTGCCAGGACAGGAGGCTGCTGGCCGGCCCCGGGCGCGGAGACCCGGAGGTGCTTGAAGGCGGCGGGCAATCGGCGGCCCAGGAACGGCGGGCAGGTGACATCCCGGACCACGAGGACCGACTGGCCTGCGGAGACAGGCTGGTTGCTCCGGTGCCCCTCCCCCCGCCCCCTCCCCCTCTCCCTCTCCCGCACCTCCCACCCACGCGCCTCCCCCTGCGCCCTCCCTCCGCTCGCACGGGGCCTCCAGGCCTCCCCCTGCGGGGGTGAGGAGGTTTGGGGGCCCAGCCCTGGGCCGGCAGAATCGAACCCCCACCCACCACGGTGGCCTCACAGAGCGTGGGGAGTTTCTGACATTGCTTATCTTCTTAGAAGGAGAAGTTATTTCCCTCGAAATGTTTTCAGAAATAATCAGGCCTCAGCACGGTGGCTGGTTTGTCCCGGGCACCTCCACCCCAGCCGCGGGCAGGCGCCTCTCCGCAGCCTGCCACCGCCTGGAGAGCCTCAGAGTCGGAGGACCCACACCAGGGAAAATAAGGGATAACACAGGGAGGTTGCCACGGAGACGTCCCCCGCCAGGGCTGGCACCCAGCGTGGAAAAGCTCGCTGTGCTGGCGGCGGACACCGGCCGGAGACCCGCCAGCGCCGCGCCTCGCTGGAGCGCCCCTCCGCAGGGCTGTGCGCCGCTCGGCCCTCAGGGCACCCCCGTGCAGGCAGGCCCTGGCCCCCACACCGGGCCTCAGGGCCCTGCGGGCTGGCAGTGGCCCTGTGTGGGTGCCCCCGGAGTGACCACCAGGCCAGGCCAAGGTGGACTTGCTCGGAGGGCCCTTGCCGCCCTGGGGCGCCCGCCCTCGCCCCTCCCGTCCCGTCCTCGGTTACCTGGGAAGGCAGCTGCCGCAGGCTCCGCTGTGGCCGCGGGGCCAGGCCTGGGGAGAGAAGGCCGGCAGCAGTGTGTGGGGGCCCCCCACACAGCTGGGCCCGCTGACCCTCGCGGGCCGCCGGTCAGTGCTTGCCGCAGACTCCGGCCAGGCCGCTGCATGGCTAGCGCAGCTCTGGGTGAGGCTGGGCTGGGGTGCAGCCTCAGGGGCGTCCGGAAGGCCGCAGGGAGGCGTGACCCCTCCAGTCGGCCCTGCGCTCCCCAGTGTGCAGGCGCGAGGTGCCCAGGAGCCCTGGGGCCGGCCAGCCCTCTGACAGGACCCTCACGCGGGCCGCGCCTGGGCCAGACCTGGGGCCGGCCGGAGGCCAGGAGGGGGCCGGGCGTGAGGGCGCTGGGTTCTCCCCAGCAGGGCCCGCATCTGAGCCCTGGGTCCCCTCTGCCTGTTGGCCAGTGACGTGCCGGCACGCGGGGCCAGGAAACCACGGCGCTAGAGGTGAGCTGGCGAGGAAGCCAGGCAGGGCCCCCCACGCCGCCGCGCGGGTGCCAGTAGTGGCTTCCGTGGGCACCCGGCTTCCCCAGGGGAGAAGGCCCCGCCCACGCCGAGGCCCCGCCCACGAGGCAGGCGCGCCCCGCCCGCTGCCCGCCCCGCTGTCTTCTGCAGGTGGAGGCTGCTCTGCCCGGCAATCTTGACCCTCAGTGCGGACAGAACACCCAGGAGCGGTGGGGACACAGCTGGGGTGACCCCCTGCCGGCCTCTCTGACAGGCTCAGGCCACACCGCAGCCCCAGACAGCTGCATGGACAAGACCCCCGCGAGGCCAGAGCCAGCGCCACAGCCGCCCTACCAGCTGCCTGCAGGCAGGTCCGGCGCAGCGGGCTTCATCCTCCCGGCGCCCTGGTCCCCCGCACCTGCCTCCTGCAGGGTGGAGGGGCGGGGTCAGAGCTGGCGCCCAGTGCCAGGTGGCCTGCGGGCTGTGCTGGGGCTGGCCGTCCCTACCTCATGGAAGAGCAGGACCGGATGGCCCCCAGGCGGAGAGGGCCCTAGCTGGACGTCCTCGAACTGGGCACAGCCGCGCTCCACCCGCCGGCAGTCCTCGGGGCAGCGGGCCTCCTGCGCCCCGGCTGGGGGGGGGGGGGAGGAGGGCGCTTGGATCACCGGGACGGCAGGAGAGGGGCTTGGGTCGCGGGTCAGGCTGCTGCTGCCCAGAGCATCACCCCTGACAGTGGCAGGCCAAGGCGGCCGCAGGCAGCGGTGGCGGCTTCCCCACCCCGCCGTCAGGGCCACCACCGGTGCAGACCGGGGTCGGAGGCCCCCTGGCCAGGCCCGGAGGCAATGGCTTCCAGGGGCTGGTCCCTGCGCCCACGGGGCCAGCGGACCACGAAGCGGCGGCAGGGCGGTGACGTCCTCAGCAGCGTGGTGCCGCGGGCGGCAGAACCTGGGCTCCGCGCGGCCCCGGCCCCATGCCCAGCTCTCTCGTCTCCTGCTCGGCCTGGAGGTGGAGACCGGCTGGCGGGCGCCCGGGCTGCGCACAGTGCTCCTGTGGACCTCCTGGGCTCCACCCCCCGCCGGCTTGGCACAGGCCTGTGGGCTCTGGCCAGCAGCAGGGCCGCCCGGGGGGCTGGGCGGGCTGGGGGCGGCCTGGGGAACGGGCTGGCCCCTGCTACCTGGGTCCTCTCCCACCAGAACCTGTGGGGCACCCCTGGGGGCCTATTCAGAGGGTGGGCAGGGTCCAGCCATTAACACCCCTTGCGGGGCTTCTGCAGAGTGGGGGAGAAGCCCTGGGCCCTCGTGCGGCCCTGAGGTGCACTGTGAAAAACAGGGTCTCCTTCCGCAGACACCCTCTCGCTGCCCCCAGAGGCCCGAGGCCACGGGCCTGCCGGGCAGTGGACAGCGGCGGCCGTGCTCTGACCCCTAGAGACCCACCAGCCAGATGGCTGGGCGGCCCCACCAGAAAGCGATCGGCCCAGGACGCCCTGGCGGCGGTGTGCTGAGGCCGCCCGCTGACCGCTGCGCCCACTGCTGCGGGCAGACGCCGGCTTCGGACTGGCCAGGAGGGGGCCCCGCAGGACCTCCCTCCCCCTCTTGTCTGAGGAGCGGAGGGCAGAGGCCTTCCCGCCGCAGGGAGTGCGCCCGGCCGGAGCCTTGCAGCCGGTAGTCCTGGGCCTCTGAGCTCGCGCCAGGCTGAGCCGCGGGCAAAGCCGTCCACCCCAGGGGCAGCCTGGCCGGCCCCAGCATCTCCACTCTCGGTCTGACCCAATCTGCCCCCAGCCTGGGCACCCGCCCACTGCCCCCGGGCGCACCCGCCGCTGTGCCCCCTATACTCCGGAGCGGATGAGCCTTCCCGGCCAACTGCTCTGGCCCGCACGTGTGTGTCCCGACAGGCCGGCGGCCTCCCGCTGTCCCGCCCACCGCTGCCTGCTTGGATGTGGACGCCCAACCCCAGGCGCGGCAGTGCCACTTCCCAGGTGGGCCCACCCCGCCCGGGGCCGGACGCCCCACATTTCTGGCCTGCCCCTGCCCAGGGCTCTGTCTGCCTGGTGGGAGCCACCTGTCACCGGTTTCCAAGCCCGGTTTCCGAGCCCCTCACTCTGCCCAGTCCCGTCTCCCAGCCCCTGGGCCTGGCCCGGCCAGCAGCGCTAGGAGGTGGGTCCAGCTGCACCAGCCTCTGGCCGGGGGCCTCTGGCCTCTGAGGCAGGCCCTGTGCATCTGTGTCCCACAGCCTCCCCCTGTGTCCAAGCATAGCTCAGGCCCTCTGCCACGCAGTGCCCTTGCTGCCCACTGTGCCCAGGGCGCAGGGCTCCGTCCAGGCCCGGCCTGGGTGCTTGGCCCGGGAGAGCGCCTCGGCCCTGGCGTTGGCTCGATCCCTCAGCCGCGACGTCTTTGTCGGACGGAAGGGGCCGCGCCTCTCGGCAGTGAGCTCTGACCTGGCCCTCAGACTCACCTGCCCCTGGTCCCCACTGCCTGTCCCGAGCCCCTTCAGAGGCGCCTCTGCAATGCGCCTCCCGCCCGCACCCGCCCGCGCCCGCCCCACACCGGCACTTGCAGACGGCCGAGCAGGGAGGCGGCTCCATCCCGGCAGGACCAGACCTGGTTTCTGCTGAGGGACGTCCAGGGAGTCGCCACCAGCCAGGGCGCTCCTGCCCTGCCAGGCCAAGTGGCTGCCCGCGTCCCCCCGGGGCCCACCTCCACTCTGGTGGGGGGCCCTGGGCGCCAGCCAGTTGACGGGCGCGGAGCCCGCAGCTCAGACGCACCCCGACGGCTTCAGTGACCACAGTGACAGCTTCATCAGCCCGATAAGGTCACCGCGCCGCCCCAGGAGAGGCCGCGCATGGGGACGGCCCGTTAATCACGGCTGCGGCGGCTCCATTAGCCTCCCAGTCACCTGTGTAGGACGCGGCCGCCGAGCTGCGGGAGGACACGCGCTTCGTCCAGGGAGTAGCAGAAGGAAGCGTTATTGGGCCTGAGGGGCCAGGCAGCGGTGTCATTTGGAGGTGACCAGATACACAGCATTAGTCTTTAGGGCCCGAATCAATTAGCCAAGGCGCCTTTGGTGAGGGGAGGGGCTGCGGCAGGCGCTGAGCCCACACCTGGCTGCACCCAGCCTCACAGCTGCCCTGCATGCCAGGCCAGGCCTCGTGCCCACCCACTGCCCTCTGTCCTGTTTCACCCCCTGCTGGACCCTCTGCTGGGGTCTGGGGTGGCCCAGAGGGCATGCTGGCAGGAGAGGGTGACCCGGCAGGAGAGGGTGACCCGGCAGGAGAGGCCTTGACTGAGGCCGCTCCCTCTGCCCAGAGTCCCAGCTCTTGTCCACACGTGCAGACTGCCCACGTGCACACCCCCCAGCCTGCACACACCCACGTGTGCGCCCCCCAGCCTGCACACACCCGCGTGCACACCCCAGTGCACACACCCACATGCACATCCTAGGCTGCACACACCCACGTGCACACACCCATGTGTACACACACATGCTCAATGTCCCGCCTGCATGTGTAGCTGATGCACGCGAGTGCACATACAGACACGTGTGCCAAGCCCGGCAAGGCCTCCCACGCAGGGCCGCTCGGGACTCTCCTGGGCAGGCCCCGGTCAGCAGGGGACTCGTCCTGGTGTGGAGGTGGCCCAGCCTGAGCGCCGAGCGCGCCTGTCTCCCAAGGCGCGCGGGCACCGCCTCCTCGACCCCTGTCCTCTGCAGAGGCCTCCCCCCACGCTGCTGCCTTCCTGGCCCCACGCTCGCCCTGCCCCCACATGTGGTGACCCCGCTCGGTGCCCTCTCTCAGGCTCGGCCCCTGGACTTTCGCGCGCAACCTCGAGGATGGGCGGGCGGGCCGCAGTGCTGCGCCGACCGCGCACCCCGCTGCGGTGCCCGCCCCTCCCCGGGCGGCAGGGGGCGCGCTGACCCTCGGAACGACCCCGAGGCTTGCGTGCGTCCACTCGGCGGCGGCGCCCGCATCGCTGGGCGAGGTGGGGCGAGGCCAGGTGAGCCTGGGGCGGACGCCGGGGTTGAGGCGCCGCACGGTCTTTGGGCGTAAGATCTGGGTGCGACCTCGCCAGGGCTGGGCGCGGGGCTCCGGTGCCCCCACACAGCGAGGTGAGCTTTAGCCGTTGCCCTCCCGCCTCTGCCCGCGGGGGCCAGGTTGGGGTGTGGGCTGTTGGGGGCCGTGGTGGCGGGGCGGCCGCAGGCCAAGAGCCGGCCTGGCCGCGGGCGGGCCTGGGGCGCAGGTGCGAGGCCCACGGCCCAGCCTCCAGGCTCAGCCTCCGAGTGGGGGGCGGGGCGGGCCCTGGGGGTGGGGACACCGCCCCGCCCCTGGCGGAACCGGCACAGGCGTCATTGTTTTCAGATGTGCGAGGGCGGGCAGAGGTGCTTAACCGACCCTGCGGAGGCCTTGGGGTCCCTCCCGGCACCCCGTGCTCGGAGTGGGCCGCCACCAGCACCCAAGCCTCGGCCACCTGCCCCGAGGGGCCCCTCCGGAGTGGGCGCCAGCGACCAGGCCAGTGTCCCGTGCGGCCGGCCCAGCGGGACGGAGCTGCGGGGGCGCCCTGGGCCAGCGCCCGCCCTGGCCCGCAGCTTGGCGTCGGGCACCCAGGCTTCTTGCCGCCCGCGCCCCCACGGGCCAGCGCCCCAGGCACCCCAGACTCCCCTTCGCGGGGCTGGAGGCCGCTGCATCTGCTCCTTGGAAGTGGTGCCGCGGCGCCGCCCAGGCCCTTGCAGGCGGGGCGGGCAGAGGCGGTGATGTGCGCACTCCCTGCGCTCTGGGGACAGTGAGCCGACCCCGCCCGGGCGGCAGCCCCTCGGCCAGGCCTGCAGGGTGGTGCTCCCTGCACCCCCTGGAGGGAAGGGCTCGGCCCGCGCCCCTCCGTGAGCTGCAGTGGGTGATGGCGGAGCCACGAGCCCCTCCCGGCCATGCGGGTGCGCGCGGAGGAAGAGGGCAGCGTGGGACTGGCCAGTGGGGCCGCCGCCCTCTGAACTGTCCGGTAAGAACAGCGGGGGCTGCTGGGCGAGGCTGACCATGCTGGTGCCCAGTGCCTGCCCACGCTGGCCGGGCCGGGCGGGCAGCTGGCCTCAGGGGCGGAGCGGGCAGGGCGGGGCGGGGCAGGGCGTTCAGGCGGGCAGTGGAGGCCGCAGACGCCAGCCCCACCTACCTCGGCCTTGCGTGTCTCTGGAAGCCAAGTGACTGCTCGCTCTGGTGCCCGGAGGGTCCCGCCTGGCCTGAGCCCAGGAAGCTGTGGCACAGGGACCCCAGGAGTGCTGGGAGCGGGAGGCCTCGGGGCCCAGACCCCACGTGCAGGCTTCGGGCACGCAGGCGGGCGCCTTGGTGTCCCAGAGCTCACTGCCCATGCGGGAGCCTGGAGGCGCTCTGGACAGGCGCGGCCTGGGGCAGTGCGGCCCTCTGCTCACACCTGGCCCCGTCTCCCCGCAGGTGGGGCCCGGCGCTGCCGGGCGGGCAAGGGACGAGGTGGCCCCTGGGGGTGGAGGCGGCTCTGGCCCTGGCCCCGGCCCGTCCGCCCACCTCTGCCCAGGGCTCGCCCGGCCGGCAGCGCCCACGGCGTCTCGGCCACAGGTGTCCGCAGCCCGCAGGCCCTGCCCGCGCGGTCAATGAGGCCGGAGGGAGGGCAGGCACGGGGCCGCCTCAGGCAGGGTCACTCTGGGGGCTTGCGCCTCCGGCCAGCCGGGCCCCCGGCCAGCCGGCCCAGGAATGGCCAAGGCCACCGTCTGGGGTGTTCACGCCCCGTTTTGTGGGGGCTGTGGCCCGCCCCCAGCCCGGGGACACCCCGCACCGGCCCGCGAGCCCGACCCTGGGCTCTCCCGCCGCCACTCACCATCCAGGCTGCCGGGGGGGCCCGTGTCCAGGCTGCCGGGGGGGCCCGTGTCCAGGCTGCCGGGGGGGCCCGTGTCCAGGCTGCCGGGGGGGCCCGTGTCCAGGCTGCCGGGGGGACCCGTGTCCAGGCTGCCGGGGGGGCCCGTGTCCAGGCTGCCGGGGGGGCCCGTGTCCAGGCTGCCGGGGGGGCCCGTGTCCAGGCTGCTGGGGGGGCCCGTGTCCAGGCCGTCCTCCGCAGGCGAGCTGGCTCCTTCCGGCCCCCCAGGCCTGGTGCTCGCCGGAGGGTAGGAAACGCACTCGAGTGCACTGCCGGGAGGGGGGTGCAGGCGGTTGGGGCCGGCCCGGGGGCTGGGGCTCCCTCCCGGCCCCCGCTGCCGCACCCGCACTCACAGCGGCGTCTCCCGCGGCGTCCCGTCCACGCCCAAGAGGCTGACCTCTGCGTGGGCCCAGGGCAGCGCGTCTCTCAGGCCTGTGGAGAGCTGCAGGACGCGCCCGCTCTCGCCTGGGGGGGACACAGACACGCCCTCAGGGCCAGCGCGGCGGTGCCGCCCGGTCGCCCCAAGTCCCTCATTGGAGGCCGGGCATGTGCGAGGTCTGCGGCCGGAGCGGGAGGCTCCCAGGCACCGGTCAGCCTGGCTGCTGCCTCCGGCCTGGCCTGGCCACCCCTCCCCGCCCTCCTCCCGCTCAGGGGCCTCCTGCTGCGCAGGCTGGGCACTCCGGTGCACCGTGGCAGCGCCGGGGGTGGCGGCTGGTCTGGCGCACGAACTCGGGCCCGGGGTCCACGGGAGGGTCAGCGAGGGCTGCACCGCGCAGTGCCCGCGACCAGGACCCGCGGAGACGGCCAGCGGACGGGCGGGGCTGCGGGGGAGCAGGCACGCGAGGGCGGGACGGCCTGGGAGAGCAGGGCCCGGGCCGGGCGGGGCTCGGGGCTGCCCCCGCGCCCACAGGGCAGGAAGCAGGAGGCGAGCGCAGCGTCCCCGGGCCACGCGTGCCCCGCCTGCGCGCTCCCGCTGCGTCCGCGGCCAGCGTGCCCAGAGACCCCTGCACAGCGGCCGGACGGCGTGTGGTTGGGGCTGCCGGACACGGAGGCCAGGTGGAGAACGAACGCGGCTGCCAGGGACAGGCGGCGGCCGGACCACACGGGCCAGAGACTCAGCTCCAGGTCTCCGGAGAGACCTGGGACGGGCGAGCGGCCCTTGGAGGCCGGGTCGGGGGCTGGGGACGGGCGAGCGGCCCCTGGAGGCCGGGTCGGGGGCTGGGGCGAGACGGCCCGCGGAGGGGGCAGAAGGGAGCCCGCGGAAGTGGACCTGCAGGACGGCGCAGCAGACCAGCCCCGGACGGGCCCCGAGGCCACGGCCAGGCTGCTGCTTCTGCCCCCTACGCCCTCTGGAAGCGCACAGGCGCGGGCGCACCCCAGGTCAGGGCAGACGTGGGTGCTGCGGGCAGGAGCGCACCCTCGTGCCCAGGCGAGGTGGGGCTCGCTTGACGGGAGACGCCCGCGGCTTCGAGGGGGTCATAAGCCTACGGCCCCCCGAAAGTGAGACCAAAGGCTGCGATTGGTAAGTCGGAGCAGAAAAGGAGCAGCAGAAGCGTCCAGCTGAGGCACAGCAGCACAGGCGCAGACCCAGGGGCACGGGCAGCCGGGCACGGGGCGGAACCCCAGGTGTGCGCTGCGCTGTGTGCCTCGCTTGCAGGGCAGGGCGGTTAGCGGCCGGGCAGGCAGCACCAGCCCCTCACGACCTGCAGAACACCCCGCGCAGGGCCTAGCGGCCGGGAGGAGAACGGCCGGCGGCCGCCGGCTCAGGGAGGGGCGGCCAGACGGACGTCACGGGCGGGGGCGGGCTGGGCGCCGATGGATAGTGTCCACGCCGGCCACGAGCCTCGGCTCCTGAGGGGAAGGGACGGGAATGGGCCGCAGGACGAGCCCAGCCGTGTCGGAGCGGTGCCGCTGGCAGGGCGGCGGGCGGGCGTCCGCAGGGGCAGCACACGCAGCGGTGGGGCCCGCGGTCAGGTGGATGCTCCAGGCCGCCGCAGCAACACGCATGCCCCCGTGCGGATGGCGTCCGCCAGAAGACGACGTATCGGGGTGTAAAACCGCAGCAGGCTTCTGGAACAACCTCCGAGTATTTGGAAGTGAAACAGCCTATTTCTAAGTAACCCACAGATCTGAAAGGAAACTGGAAAGTACTTTGAGCTGCATGGAAATGAAAGCACAAGGTAAAACAAACCGTGGGATGCAGCTAGCGCAGTTTGATGGGGGCAATGGACAGCTCTGACCTTCCTTATTGAAAAAGAAAGGCTTGAAATAAATTAGCTCCCACCATGAGAAACTAGGACATGGGGCCTCCCGGCGGCCTGGGGGCCGGGTCTCAGGCTGTCGCCACTGCAGCGAGTCCACCCCAGCCAGGGAGTGACCCGCACGGCGCAGCAGACCCGCCCGCCTCCCGGCTGCCCCCTGCGGCAGGGATCCGCCTGCTCTGCGCCCCGCTCCGTCTGGTGACTCCCCTCAGCCCCGCACCTCTGGGCGGTACCCGGCTCCTCCACGCAAAGGAGAAAGAGATTAGAAAGTGGGTAGGAAATCAGCCCAAAGTAAGGAGCGAGGAAATAATAGGAACAGGAGCCAGACGGGGAGGGGCAGCCTGGACATGCTGCAGGCGCGGCTTGGCAGTCCCTGAGCTGGCTGTGCACCCAGGCGCCGCCTGCCCTCCAGACCCCCGGGGCCCCGCCCACCGCGAAGACCCGATGCGCCCCGACCCAGGGCTCTGCGCAGCCTCGGGCGACCGGCTCCCTCGCGGGGCCGCCTCTGGACAGCTGGCCCTGTGGCCACCCTGCCCCTGGCAGGGAAGGCTGTGGGGGACAAGACCCGGCCGGAGGCGCTGCAGCGGGGGTGTGGGCGAGCCGGGGCCCAGCAGCGGGCGGCGGGAGCAGGGCCGCTGCACGAGCCCGGCCCTCAGGACTCCCCAGAAAACCAGCGGGACTCGTGCCTGAGCACCCCGCGGGCAAAGGTCAAGGGTGGGAGGCCACCGTGGCCTCACAGCCTCTGAGGGGAGGCGACAGCTCCGTGGGGATGAACACCTCTCTGGCCGCGGCCAAGGGGCGAGGCAGCGCCCGCGACTGGCCTGGAAGGACAGAGGGCCGCAGGGCCGGCGGCACCGGTGGGTGCGAGAGCGGGCGAGGCGTGGGCGCCGCGCGGGAGGACCGGGGCCCCGGGCTCTGCGGAGCCTGCGCCTGCCGGTGGCGGCTGCGGGCGGCTTCCCTGGCGCGAGCCCTCGGCCTCCATCGGAGCCCGTGGCCGGTGCCCGGGGCGTGGCCGGCGGTGGGCGGCTTCCTAGAGCGAAGGTGAAGCCCGCAGACGGCCGGGCTTGCACAGAGGCCTCACTCCCGCAGTGTCAGGCGTGGGGGGCGCAGAGGCCACCACGGGGAGGGCGGGCGGCTGGCCGTGCCGGGCAGCGGGGCGCGCAGGTGTGGGTCCGTGCGGCCTGGGCTGGGCCGCCTGGGTGCCTGGTGTCCACGCGGCTGTCCTGCCTGCCCTGTCGGCCCCTGGAGCCTTCAGGCGGCCGCAGGGCCCCCCACCCCTGAGACGCCCATGCCGCTGTCCTCGCGCCGGACACTTACACTCGGCCACCGCCCCGTCGTCCTGCTGCAGCTGGATGCGCACCGTGAAGGGGTGCCCTGGGGCCACGTCCAGCACCTCCGGACCCAAAACTGAGATCCTCGTGGCCTGTGCTGGGAGGCGTGGGCACGGCTCAGGGGCGCCCGTGGGGACCCAGGCTGGGCCCGGGCACAGCAGGCCCACGAGGCCCTCCAGGCCCAGCGTGGACACTGCTGCTTCCCACGCGGCCCGCGCCCTGCACCAGAGCCTCTGGGGCGGCACCCGGGGCCGGGCCGGGGCACCTACCCGCCGGGTGCCCGTTGACCCACAGGCCGTGGTAGGTGGCCCCCGAGCAGTGGGTCAGGCGGCCCTGGCCGCTGAAGACGTCGCAGTGCCACTGGCCCTGCAGAGCGATGGTCAGCGATGGTCAGACTACAGCTGGCCCGGGCCTCCCGGCTGAGAGCCCCCTGCCCTGCTGGCCCCGCTTGGGGCTCGGGGGACGCAGCAGACAGAGTGACTCCGGGGCGTCCTGCCGGCCGCAGACCCAGCCGCCCGCCTGCCCAGCCACTGGCGGGAAGAACCAGCCGGAAGCCTCCGGGGGCCGGTGATGGGCAGGGGCGGGCAGGGCGTGCGGCTCCCTGGCCACGGGCTCCTGCGAGCCGGCTGGGCACACATGGCGCAGATGTGTCTGGACAAGTGCCCACCCCGGGGGCTGTGCCCGTCCCGTGCTGCTCTCCCATGCTCCTGTCCTGTGCCCGGTGACGCCGAGCCGGGTCCGCTGGAGCCGCGGTGGCCAGGCGGCGCTGGCACTGCCCTTGCTGACTGGGGTGGGCGGCCTGCTCAGGCCCTCGGCCGCCCACGTCCCGGGGAGGCAGCATTGCCCTGCTGGCCTGGCCGCCCGGGCCCCGCTCCTCCTCCTGCGGGCGCCCCCACCGTCCTCGGCCTGTGGGCCCCACGCAGGACGCCGACTGGGCAGGCCGCGGGGGCGGTCCCACGGCCGGGCTGTCCACCTGTGCCCACGCCCTGTGGAGCAGGGCCGCCCCAGGACCGGGGCTTAACAGGGAGGCGACGTCTGCTGAGCCGTGGCCAGACCCGGCTCCTGCCCCTTCTGGGCTGACCGGCCGGGCACAGGGCCCGCGGCGTGGGGCCGTGCGGGCTGAGGCCTGCAGGCGGGGGAGGCAGGACGCGGGGCCGTGGGGGCGGGGCCGGTTGGCCTGTCCACGGCAGGCAGCTGGGTGGCCGGGGCAGTGGGTCCTCGTGCGCGGGCAGAGCCTCCTCCTCCTCGGTGCTCCTCCTTTCTGCAGAGAACGGACTTGCCCCGTGGCCTGGCTGCCCGTGGGGTCTCGGGGGCCTGACGCGGCCACGCGGCCTCGTCCCCTCGTGGGGGCGGGATGGGTGCCCCGTCCAGGGCGTGTCCCCCCGGCCACCGGGCGGTGCTTCGGCCGGAGCGCAGCACAGCCACCCAGGGCGGCGCTGTGGACCCCGTGTCGGGGGTGCGCACCCACCCCAAGCCGCCGTGGGGCTGGCTGTCCCCCGCAGCTCTCGGGCCCACCCCTTGGCCCCCACTGCCCACAGCCACCGCTGTCCTGCCCGGACCGTGGCTGGCGGCCGAGGAGGGCGGCCAGGCAGTCTGCACGGGAGGGCACGGGCCCCACGCCGGCCGTGTCCCCACGCCCCGGACGGCCACGGCCTGCTGGTGGGGCGGCCCCGGTCGCTGGCTGTGTGCTCAGGGCGAGGCTGAGCCCAGGCCGCTGCCCCAGGCGGGCAGGAGGTGGGGGGACGGCAGGGCCCGGCTGTCCCTGTCCCTCAGGGTGTTTTCAAGACTCATCACCCCAAGGTGGGGGCAGGCGGGGTGGGGGGCTCTGGGACCCCCGGGCCAGGCAGCTGCTCGCCCCTGAGGAAGGTGCTCGGAGAGCAAGAAGCAGGCGCTGTGGGCCGCCGGCCCACGTGGTGAGCGGCTCGTGGACGTGACGGCCCCCCGCAGAGCCGCGGGGACCATCTGGCTGAGGCGCCCCGGCGTCGGCTCCACAGGCCGGGTGGAAGGGGCTGTGGCCACAGGGCCGGGTCCAGGGCAGTGCAGCAGTGGGGGAGGCTCTGGGCCGGCGGTTCCTGGGAACGGCCGTGCTGGCAGGTTTTATGTGCGATTCCGCCAAGCGCAAGTTTTGGAGGGCGGGCGGGACGGGGCTGACCGGGCTGGGCCAGGCCCCTGGCCCTGTGAGGAGCTGGCCCAGACCCAGCCCTGGGCTTGGCCGAGCGAGGCCGGCGGCGGGGCTGGGCTGCCCCCTGGTGGCCGCCACGGGCGAGGGCGCTGGCCACCACCGCAGTGCCCGCCGGCCGGAGCAGGGACCCCCTGCGGCCCGAGGAGGTGTCCTCGTCTGCCTGCCGGCCGCCTGGCCAGCTCTGGCACACGGGCAGGGCTCTGGCCCCCAGGCTGGCCAGGACAGCGGCGACAGGCCGGGAGGAAGGCACAGGGGCTGGGGCGCGGCCGGGCGGGCAGAGCGCAGCGAGCCCCGCCCGGAGGCCTGGGGCGCCTTTGCCCAGCAGGGCCCTTGGTTTCAGGATGGGGGTCCCTAGGGCTCCCCCAGCACCCTGTGGGTGCCCACCCCCACAGCCCCACCCAGGCCGGCCCCCTCTGCTGCCCTTCCCGTCCCCTGCTCGTCCTGGCACCACCTCCCGTCCCTGGGCCGTGTGGCCCAGCTGCGAGGGGTGGGGCGGCCGGCCGGAGCGAGGCCCTGGACCCTTCGGCGGCCACCGTGTCCCAGGCAACGCTGCTGCTCCCCGGTGCAGGCAGGGCCGCCTGTGACACGTGGGGCACCAGCGGGCAGCAGGCCCGCCCTGACCCGGGCGGCGTGTCCTCTGGCCTGACCCCGTGCCCCTGCCCAGGGCCGCGGACGGCGCGGATGAGTCCTGGGCCCTCCCCACGGGGTCCGCGTCACGCCGGGGTGGGTGGGTGGCCTCGTGGGGCGGGCGCCGGTGGCCGTACCTCATAGGTGGAGCCGTCCGCGCAGGAGAGGACCCCGTGGCCATGGCGCTGGTCTTGGACCCACTCGCCGGCAAAGGTGTCCCCATTCCTGGGGGTGGCGGGTTCTGGAGGAGCTGCCTCCTGCCTCTGGCCACCCAGGCCAGGAGGGGCCACCCCAGGGTGGGGAGGGGCCGGGCCCACGGGGCAGCCCCTCCGCCCGCCTCCCCCAGGCGTTTTATGGGGGGAGCGGTTTTCTGTGCCCCAACCCGGTTCCGCAGCTCTGGATGCCCCGCGGGGGCGCTCACCAGAAGGCCATGCGCCCGTGTCCGTGCCGCCGGCCGCCGTGGAAGGAGCCCCGGTACACCTGCCCGGCCGCGTCCACCAGGCAGCCCTGCCCTGCGCACGCCAGGCGGCTCAGCCCGGCCGCGGGGCCTGGGCACGCCGAGCCGCACGCCGCCGGCCACGCGTCTGGAGTGGCTGCCTGGGCAGCCCAGAGGCGGCAGCGGCCAGACGGGAGCTGGGCGTGAGGGCGAGGGGCGCCCCGCAGGCCCGTCTGCCGCGCCAGGGACCCTGCTTCCTGGGGCCGCGCTGGCAGGGAGCACGGCCGCTGTGCCCTCCCGGGTGCAGGGCGCGAGGCCTGGCCGCGGCCACCAGGACTGGGCTCCAAGACCCAGGGGCCGTGTGGCCTGGGGGTCCACCCTGGCGGGCGGCACCAGAGTGCTCTGCGAGGCAGATCCCACCGGCCAGCCAGCCCAGCGCTGACCTGGGCCGGCAGGGCCTCCCTCCCACCACGGGCTGCGGGACCATCCAGCTGGGTGGCTCCTGGGGCCCGGCCCCGCCCGGCCAGCCCCGTGTGTCCAGCGCACCTTCCCGGACGCCGTGGGCGAGCTCCCCCTCGTAGCGGCCCCCAGCACCGTAGGTCACGACGCCGTGTCCCTGTGGCTCTCCCAACACGAAGTGGCCGGAGTAGGTGTCCCCTGGGGGGACGTGAGGGTGAGAGCCGTTCCGCTGGCCGGCGCTGGGCGGGGCCAGGCCTCTGTGGCTCTGCCCGGGCTGCCGTCCCAGGGCGGTCGCCAGTGTCCTCGGGCCGCGTGGCCCCGAGGTGCCCAGCCAGCGGCGGCTGCCACGCACCTGAGGCCGCCCAGTGCCGGCGGCCGGTGCCTGTCATCTCTCCGCGCAGAAACTCGCCCTCGTAGTAGCCACCGTCCCCGAGCAGCAGCCTCCCGCGCCCTGGGGAGTGGGTGGTGAGGCAGCCGGCGGCAGGAGGCCCGTGTGCGGGGGGCCTGGCTGGGCCCTCCTGGCCCTGGCGCCCCGCTGCTCGGAGGGGCCGCGTGCCTCCGTCCGTCCCACGGCTCCAGCCCTGGTTAGGCGTGGGGAGACAGGCGCTGGGGCGGACGCAGGGCGGGGCTCGTGGGAGGAGGCGGCCAGGGCCGGCCCCGGGCACAGCGGCCAGCAGGCGTGGCCCCAGTGCTGCCGCTGCCGGAGACATGGGCTGTCGGCCGCTGCCTTCTGGCCATCCGGAGACCAGCAGCGGCTGTGCTGGGGGCAGGCGCGGGGCAGGCTCGCAGGCCGGGCTCCGGCCACTGTGGCCTGCCACGGAGCAGCGAGCTACCCCCGCGCCCCGCCACAGGGCCTCTGGCTGGGGGCGCTCGGGCAGCTGTCTGGCCAGGGCCCTGCAGCTCCCGGGGGGTGGCCCCTGCCCCGGCCTCTCACCGTGCTTCTTCCCGTCCTTCCACTGCCCTTCGTAGCGGAAGAAGGTGTTGCGGTGGGTGTAGACCCCGTAGCCTGTGGGACGCAGCCAGGACACGCGTGAGGCGCGGCCGGGGGGGGTCCCCCAGCGGGTCAGGGGTGGGGCAGCTGCAGCTGGCTGGGACGCTGCGGCCCAAGGCCGGCTCAGGCCCCGCTCTGCTTCTGCTGGTCACCACTTGTGGGGCATGTGAGGCCGCAGGGCGTGGTCGGCAGGCTGGGCCGGGGGACAAATGGGTGCGGGCTCCTTGGGGGGATGGAGGGGTGCCTGGGGGACATGTGAGTTGAACCCCACTAGCTACATGTGAGTTGAACCCCACTAGCCAGGTGAAGGCTGGATAGAGCCCACCGTCTCCAGCCTCTTCAGGGCCTCCTGTCCCACTGGGCCTGGGAGTGACCGGAGCTCAGCGACACCCCAGCCCGCTCCCCCACTGCATCCCGTTCTGGAGGCCGCTGGGGGGCGGGTCCCGGCCAGTGGGGCGGGCGTCCTGGGCGGCTCTGCCCATCTCTGCCTCCTCCCTCTCCCTTCGTCCGCAGCTCCCCCACCCCCTCTCGGGCCGCCTGACGCGGGTCGGGCGCTGGCTCCCCTCCACGGGGCTCTGCGCCCCGGATCGCCGCGGGTCGCGGTGGGGCGAGGAGTGTCCTGGGGTGCAGGCTGGGGGTCCGGGAGCGCGCGTGGGCGGGCCTTGCGGGTGGGAATGCCGGTGGGGCAGCGAGACCCGACGGAGGCCGCGGCCACGGGACGGCCGCCTCCTTCGTGGCCGGCGCGCGTCGTTACCGTCCCGTGGCGGCCGGGCCCCCGGGTCCCAGCGCGGCGGGCGGGGGCTCGCGTTCCCCTCGCTGGCGTCGGCCATCTTGCCGCTGAGGGTTCCCTTGGCAACCAGCAAGCGCCCCTCCATTGGCTCCTGGGCCCGAGGGGCGTGGCCCGCCCCAGTTCCGGGGCGATCACAATTTCTGGCACGGAACGGCAGGCCCGGAGCCAGGGACGCAACTACGCCTGCGCGACGCGACACGTCTCCGCCGCTGCGTCCCTTCCGCCGCCGGACGGCCCAGCCAACGGCCTGGGCGCCCGCCCGGAAGCGGAAATGGTTGGAGGCCCGCGGACCCGCCCCCGCGGCCATCTTGGAGCCCGGAGGCGGCGCCGCGCAGGACGGAGCGGAAGTGCTCGCCGCGGCTCCCCGGACCAGCGGAGCGCCGGCGCGGCCGCCCGTGCGCGCCCCCCTTGCCGCGGCCTCGGGAGCCCCGCTCGGCCGCCGCGGAGCCGCCAGGTACGCGGGGAGGCGGGCGGCGGTCGCCCCGGTGGACTCTCCGCCCGCCGCGCAGGGCCCGGGCGCGCCGGGCTGGCCGGCCAGGCGGCGGGGGCTGAGCTGGCGGTCGGCGCTCGCGCGCCCTCGGCCGCGTCCGTGTCCGCGCGCCCGCCACCCCGGCGCTCGGCCGGCGGCGGCTCCCGAGGCCGGCGGGCGGGCGCGGGCCCCCGCGGGGCTGGCGCTGGGCCACTCGACGTAGAAACCGGGCGGCGCGACCGTTCTGCGGGCGTCAGCTGGGCCGCAGGAGGCTCGGGCCGCGGCCTCTCCCCTGAGCAGGGCGGCAGGTGGCGCCCGCCGACCCAGGCAGGCCGGGGCGCACCCAGCGCCGCCGCCCGCGCAGGGCCCCGAGCCTGCGCCGGGCACCGGACCGGACACTCGGCCTGGCCGGGCCGCCAGCGCGTGGCAGGCGGCTTCTGCAGGTTCCCCTCGAAGAGCGGTCAGCGGCCCCTTGGCAGCTGCGGGAGGGGCTCCCCGCTCCTCTCACCGGGCTGCGGGTGGCGGCACTCCAGCGGCAGGGGCTTCCTCACGTCCGGAGGGCCGAGGAGGCGCTGTGACCGGGCCCTGCGGCCTGCTCAGGTGGACGTGCTGGGCGGTGGACCCTGGCTTAGCTCCTTTAAGGGGCGAGGACGCACCGCTACGGGTTCAGCCGCCCGAGGCTGGGCTGCTGCCCTTCCCTACGTCCACCGGGACGCTTTTCCCCTCAGGCCAGGGGCCTGCCTCGAGCCAGCTGGACGTTCTGCAGCCTGAGCGCCCTGGCGGCGGGCAGTGTGGGTGCGGCCGTCCCAGGCTGGTCAGCTGGGGCTGCAGCCCTGGGGCCACTGCCCCGTGGCCACAGCAAGCGCCGCTTCACGGCAAGTACCTGGCCTAGCATCCACCTTTGCAGTGCCCCGCGCGGGAGCAGACTTGGGAACAGACTGGGCCCCCAGACCCTGGCCCTTGGCCCGGGCGCCTCTCCTGTCGGTGCTGTCGCCGGGCCGGCCAGCCGGACTCCGACCGCCCGGTGGCAGAGCTGCCTGCGACCTTGGGCCTTGGCTTGGACTGCCTGGGACTGGCTGCTTCTGGTGGCTCCGGGAAACGCTGCCTGGGGGCTCTGGAGTTTCCTGGCCTGGGCTCGTTCCTCCCAGGGCCGCAGGTGGCGTTCACCCTGCTGGGCAGGCATCGTGACAGCACCCACAGGTGACGAGAAGCTGGACCCCGCTCACCCCACCCACAGCAGCCTGGACAGCTGCCCGGATTGGCCTGGAACAGAGGGGCCCGTGGGTGCCTGGGGAGGGGCAGGAGGAAGTACCGAGGCGGGGATCGTCAGCAGAAGCGAAAGTCACCTGCTCGCTGCTGTGGTCACGGGCCAACGGCCCCGGCCCAGCCCGTCTTCTCTCTGCAGGATGTCGGAAGGTGACAGTGTCGGGGGCTCTGTCCACGGAAAGCCATCGGTGGTGTATCGCTTCTTCACGCGTCTCGGCCAGGTCGGTGTTCCCCGAGGGGTCGTTGGTGTTTGAGGAGGAACCTGAGCGGGGGCGTGTCCGTGTAGGGCAGTGGTGGCCGGAGTCAAGGCTGGGAGGGCTGGGGCTGCTGCTCCATGCAGCCTCTCGCGCAGCCTGTGCGGGGTCCGGCCGGCCTGGGAGGGCCGTGCTTTCGGTGGGTCGAGTGGGGCATGGACCGAGGAAGCAGCTGACCAAGTAGACAGTCGGCTTCTGCTCCGGCCTGTGGTCGGCGCTGCTGGCCTGGAGCGGGCGGGCGCTGGTGCTGGACACCCTCCCAAGAGCTGCTGTCCGTGGCTGGAGCTGATGGGCGCCGGCAGGGCGGGGCTGCGCATGCCACGTGCTGACCATCCTGACACATCCGCCAGGACGGGACTGGCGCCCACGTCCCTTGCCCAGCTGCCTCGGCCCGCAGGGGTTGCGGGCCTCCTGACGTGAGCCTCTCTCCCAGGTCTACCAGTCCTGGCTGGACAAGTCCACGCCCTACACAGCTGTGCGGTGGGTGGTGACGCTGGGCCTGAGCTTCATCTACATGATCCGGGTCTACTTGCTGCAGGTGGGTGTGGCCCCGGGCTGTGGGTTCACGGCCAAGACGGTGTCCACGCTGCTGTCCAGGCGTGCGTCGGACAGGTGGTGGGCACGGGGCTGTCGGGCAGCTGCCCAGGGCCCGGTCTGCAGGGCCCAGTACCATGCCCGGGCAGCCTCCCGCCCTTGTCTGTGGGCATGGGGTGACTGGACACTCCGGGGACAGAGTGAGCTTGGACCAGCCTGAGGGGCTGCTGTCTCAGCTGGACGCCATGCCCAGAGGTGGCTGGAGGGCTCCCCAGGCAGTTGCCGCCCAGTGCTTCTCCCCTGTGTCTTCGCCAGAGGCAGGCGCTGCCCGGGAGCGCGGCTCTGGGCCCAGGACACGGACGCGGGCTCCTGCACGGCCCTGGTGTCGGCCCGTTCAGGGTGTCCGCGGCTGATCTCAGACTTTCAAGAACGGGAACGTGGCCGTTCTCTAACGGAAGGGGTGACCCAGAAGCCTCGGCTCAGGGCATCCAGGGGCAGCAGCTGCCTGGGGCAGCGCCCCACGTTCGGAGTTGCTCGGAGGCGCCGGGCTGCGTCGTTAGGACGTGGAGGCCCTGGCGGGCACGCCCTCCGTAGGGCGCGGCTCCAGGCCCTCGCCCCTCGTCTCTGGTCCTCGGCTCCTCTGGACCCCTAGCTCTCCTCACGCCTGGGGCCCATCTTGGCACGGCCTCGGAGTCTGGTCGACTGAGGCGGCCTCGAGACCCACCGCGCCACCCGGCCCGGGGCCGCCGCTCCAGCCTTGCACCGGCCGCCCTGTGCCCGGACCACAGCCGTGTGCAACGCGGTGGGCCCTGCTGACGCTGCCTCCCACAGGGCTGGTACATCGTGACCTACGCCTTGGGCATCTACCACCTGAACCTCTTCATCGCTTTCCTGTCTCCGAAGGTGGACCCCTCCTTGATGGAAGACTCAGGCAGGTCCCGGCGGCCGTTCTGCTGCTTGGGGGAGTGGGCGTGTGCGAGCGTCCCCTGGCGGTGCCCGGCTGGAGCCTGGCCGAGGCTGCCTTCCTGGGCACCTTCGTAAATGACTCTGCAGCCCTTGACCATGGGGTGCTGGCCCCAAGTGCACACGGGCAGCCAGGCGGGAGGCCAGGTGACCCGCCCGGGCCTCAGGCTGAGCCAGTGGGCCCCGGGGGGCAGCGTCAGAGTGTCCCCCGCTGCCTCCCTAAACCGCCAGCGTCTCGGCGCCCCCTGGAGCCAGAGGTGCTCTCTGGCCCTGGTCCCAGGTCCCGCAGGGCCAGGCCTCCCTCTGGACTGTGAAGGCCCTGAAGGGACCGACTCCCCAGCTCACACTTGGGGTTAACACTAAGAGCCCCTTTCTGGGGCCCCAGCTCTTGCCTGGGTGAGTGGGAGGTGCCTCAGGGCCCGGCCCGGGGGCTCTGGGGTTCATGGGCCTCGCAGCCGCGGGCCCAGGCTGGGTATGGGCGGGAGGGCCTCGCACTGTGTCCAGGGCAGGTGCCGGC
Organism: Galemys pyrenaicus; assembly: GCA_019455555.1. Lineage (NCBI taxonomy): Eukaryota > Metazoa > Chordata > Mammalia > Eulipotyphla > Talpidae > Galemys > Galemys pyrenaicus. Next base: position 516,583 of record JAGFMF010012255.1, read on the forward strand.
CGAGTGCCGGCGTGCGCGGCCGCCTCCGCCACGTGCCTCGGGGCTGCTGGGAGCGGCTGCGCCTGCGACTCACTGCCCTGCCCTGCAGACGACGGCCCGTCGCTGCCCACCCGCCAGAACGAGGAGTTCCGGCCCTTCATCCGGAGGCTTCCGGAGTTCAAGTTCTGGTGAGTCGCGCTCCGGGGCTGCCTGCCGGGGCCCCTCGCAGGCAGGCGCTCGGAGCAAGGAGCAAGCCGTGCAGGGAGGGTCTGGGTCTGTGCCCCGGGGGCGCTCTCCAGACACGGCCTGCTGCTCGGCGGTGGGGGCTTCCCAGGGCCTCCGCTGGCTGGCCAGTGTCTTCACGGCGTGGCCTGGGCATCCGGTGCTGGGGACACTGCTCCCTGGGGAGGAGGTTGGGCTGTGCCGGGGTGGGGAGACCGACAGGTCTTCGGGTGCCACTCAGGCCGGGCTGGCTGGCCGTGGGGTGCGGGCTCGGGTGCCCGTCGTTCTGAGCAGCCCCAGAGCCGACACTCAGGCGGCGGTGCTCGGGCGGCGGGAGCTCCGGGAGAAGCCCGGCTCAGCCTCACTCACCATCTGCCCCTCAAGGCACGCGGCCACCAAGGGCATCTTGGTGGCCATGGTCTGCACCTTCTTCGAGGCCTTCAACGTGCCGGTGTTCTGGCCCATCCTGGTCATGTACTTCATCATGCTCTTCTGCATCACCATGAAGCGGCAGATCAAGGTGACGGCCCGGGGCCGCGGCTCACGGGAGGCCGGTCGGACACGTGTCCTGCGCGAGGGTGACCTGGGCAGGCCTGTGTGGCCAACCCTTGTGCCACTGCAACCAGCCCCAGCGAGGGGCCGCCTCCCCGGGCAGGCATAGCCCTGCCAGTGGGTGGGCACCGGGCTGGGCCCGGCGCCTGCAGGAGGCGCCCGTGGGTGTCGGGGCCTGAGACTCGGGCTTTCGGGGTGCGGTGCTGCAGGGGCCCGCAGTGGGGATGGCCGGGAGGGGCCGTGTCTCGGGCCGGGCCTGAAGGGGCTGGCATCTGTCCGCAGCACATGATCAAGTACCGGTACATCCCGTTCACACACGGCAAGAGGACGTACCGGGGCAAGGAGGACGTGGGCAAGGCGTTCGCCAGCTAGACGTGGACTGGACGGCTGAGGCCCCGGCGCGTGTCGAGCCATGTAACGCTGCCTTTTCTTCACATAAAGTAGTTGATTACGAGGGAGTTGGATTTTCTTTTAAAAAGGAGCTTCTCTGTCACTGGATGATCAGGTTCTTGAAGAAACCGGCATTCACACAAGTCGCGTTGCTCTGGTTCAGGGGCGGCTGCTGCGCACGTGGGCGGGGGAGGGCGCCGTCCCCGTGAGGCCACGCTGGAGGACAGGCCCGCTGCCTCCGGGACCTGCCGCGGCCGGCAGAGGGGCGGGCGGACAGCGGCCGGCAGCTGCCACGCGCCGGTGCGTCTCGCTGCTCGGTGCCTGCGGCCATCCCGATGCTCTGTAACCTCCACGACCGCTCGGAGGGCCTGGAATTATAAATATATGTACTATATTTTAATTGTTTCAGATTACTTTGACACATTTCTTTGATACGTCTGTTGTGGCTTGATTTAAATCCGTGCGACAGCCCTGCAGCCGGGGAGGGTGGCCCGGCGTCCCCGCGGGTCCACTTCTGTGGGAAGCGGCCGGCTCTGCATGTCACCTTCTTTGATGTGATAAAAACAAAATACTCTTCAACATTTTACTAAGTGGCTTTTTAATTCCACCTTTATTAGTGACCGTGCCCCTTCCCGTGCAGCCTCTTGGACGGCGCCAGCCCTGCTTGGAGCCGACGGCCACACACACCCGCAAAGCTGTCACGGCGGCATTTCTGGCAGGTGCCCGGAGTGGCCGGGAGCCTGTCCCAGAGGCTGGCCTGCTCTGAGGGCCCCGCTGGCGCGGGCAGGAAGCAGGCTGTGGGCAGCGTTCGCTGAGGCCAGGTGTTTCCCGAGCAGAGGGCAGACCTGCCACCTGGGTGAGGGGCGCACAGCGTGGGCCAGCTGGGGAGTGCACGGACTCGCTGGGCCTTCCCTGTACCCGAGGCCGGAATCCTTTCTCCTGGGACAGCCCGGCCCAGCCCGCGTCCAGCATGGTCACGCCACTCGCATGGGGAGGGGTGGGGCCGCCCCGCCCCGCAGGCCCTCGCCTCGGTCTCGGGCGCTGTCAGCGGTAGTGGCGCAGGTAGACGAGCTTCTGTGGCGGGCACTTCTCTCTGCACAGGGGACACTCCGTCTGCGGGCAGGCGGGCGGCCTCAGCTCTCCAGAAGTGACAGCTTCCCCAGCACCCTTTGGTGCTGCAGAGGGGCTGTGACCCGACCAGGTGCTGACCCAGAATCCGGGTTGGGGAGACCCCTGGCCCCACGTGGAGCTGGACGTCAGGGAGGACGGGTGGGCACTGCCTCCCTCTGGGCCTGCGTCGCTGTGCAGCCCAAGCCTGCGGCGGAGGGTCCCGGCACTGGCCCCCTCCCTGCAGTGTGCTGGTGGACACGCGTCCCCAGCAGCTGTCTGAGGCCTAGGAGGCTCCAATACTTCAAAAGGCTGAGGTGGGGGGTGGAGGGGGCCCCTGGACCACCGCTCCATGTCTGGCCACCCTGGTGGGGGAGGGGCAGCGCCAGGGTGGGAGCCTGTGGCTCCAATAGGGTGTGGGGCCCCTGCCCTCGGCTCCCAGCTGGAGTCCAGGCCCCAGCGGCGGCCTTGGGCTTTCAGACGCCCACAGCGCCCACCTTGGTGTCACACCACTGGGTGACGCACTCCCAGCAGAAGAGGTGGCCGCAGGGCGTGGCCGCGGGGTGCCGGCGCTCCTCCAGGCACAGTGTGCACAATGAGCCCCGGGGGGTCGCCCTGTCGTCCGGGTGGCCCCTGGGGGAGCAGACACCCATGGGCCCCGGCACAGGCTGGGCCCCCCGCCCGCCCGCCTGCCCGCCCGCACGCACCTGCGCTGGGCCAGGCCCCGGGGCAGCCGCCCCTCGCGGCGGGCGCGCCGACGCTGCCGGAGCGCGAGCAGCTGCAGGCCCACGGCCAGCGCCAGGTGCACCAGGGACACCAGCCCCAGCAGCCTGTAGCTGGCACGGGCCCGCAGGTCCTCCGTGGGCGGGCGGTGGACGCGGAGCTGCCGAGGGACGAGGGAATGGGCTTGCCTCACCGGACGCAGCACGGGGCGGGGCGGTGTGGTGCAGGGTGCCCTGGCCGAGGGGCACGGAGGGCCTGGCACGGGCAGGGCCCCGCGCCGACCGGAGCTGCCGAGGCACAGGCGAGCGTGTGCTGGAGCCACGTCTCGGAGAGGAAGGGAAGCGGCACAGCAGCCTCAGGAGCACCGGCTCCAGGTGGGCAGAGGCCAGCCACCCTCTGGCGCAGGACAGAGCCGCCCGCCCTGCAAGGCGCCCGCCCACCCAGCCGACGCGGTGGCCCGGCCACCCCTGCAGCAGGACGGCCACCACCCCCGGCCATACCCCAGGCTGGCGGGGAGCAGTGTGCGGGCCACGCAGGAAGACGCGCCTCTGGCACCCGCCGGCAACTGCCGGCTCGAGCCCTGTGGCCCAAGGGCACACGCTCGGCCCTGCCACGCCGCCGGGAGCACTGCCTGTGTGCCGACCTGGGGTCCACGCCACGGCCTGGCATCCTGGTGGGCTCCGGCACGGCCCCCAAGAGCCAGCAGCCGCGGCCTCAGCAGTGCGTACTTACGTAGGCCACGCCTGCCAGCCGCTTGGCCAGGTGGTAGAAGGTGCCGTGGATGTAGAACCAGGCCACGTGGAGCCGCTGCAGGCAGCCCAGGCCCTGCCTCAGCCCCGCCGCGGCCTGCAGGAGCGCCCTCCGCTGTGGCTCCGACAGGCCGGCCGTGTGCCGCTGCACCAGGCGCCGGGCCCTGGAGCGCCGGCGCCCCCCCAGCACCAGGCCAGCCTGGGAGGGCCGCCCGCCGCCGTCGGCCTGCAGCTCGTGCTCCAGGTGCAGCAGGGCCTTGTCCAGCAGGTAGGGCAGGACGGTGTGAAGGGCCAGCAGCAGGCCGCGGCGCGGCCCCGAGGGCACCCGGCGCCCCGACGGGTCCACCTGCACGATGCCGACGTACTCCTCCCCGAGGGTCTGGTAGCCTGCGGGCCGCGGGGACACTGTTCAGCAGGCCCGTGGGGCCCGGGCCCCCGAGGCCTGGGCTCCCGAGACAGCTCTGCACCAAGCCAGCCGCGGTCCCGCCCTCCTGCATGCCCATCTCTGCGGAGCTGGCTTTCGGGGCTGCGCATGGTCCCAGACCCGAGCCCACTTGCCCCGCCGCGGGCCTCCCAGAGCAAAGCGCCCCAGGGTCTGCAGAGCCCCTCAGCTGCGCCTCAGCAGCAGGGCCCACCCTCCGCCACCCCAGGCCATCAGCTCCTTTCTCCCTGCCTGCGCCCACAGCGTTGCAGCTTCCACTCCAGCCCGGGCCAGGCTTTGCCTGTAGCTGCTGAGCCAACATCAGATAAAGGCCCCAAACTCGCCAGCGCCCCCCAGTCCCAGGCCGCAGGACCCAGTGTCACCTGACTGCCAAGCGCCCGGCAAAAGCACCACTGGGGCGCCCAGTCTGCGCCCACCGCCCCCGCCTTCGGACTTCCCTGCCTCTGGGGGAAAGCCAGGCCCCAGCCCGCTGGGCCGCTCGCCCTCCAGGCCATTCCTGCTGCCCACTGCGGTCCCCACCAGGGACCCTCAGGCCTCTTGGCCGGCCGCCCAGCAGGCCTCTGCCCACCTGGAACCCCTTGTCCTGCCCCCGCTGTGCTCCTCCGGGCAGCTGTCACCCCAGCCTGCACTGCAGTGGGGCTGGCCTCTCCTCTGGGGCTTCCCTGGCTGCACCGCGCACAGGGCTCAGTGCCAGGCCCTGCGTGGGCCCCCGGGCTAGGGGTGGAGCAGAATCCAGAGGCACTCAGCAGGGTCTGGACGGCCCGCCCAGGCACACAAGGAAGACGAAAGGGCACAGGGCGCAGAGAACATCCCACGCTCAGGGCTGGCGTGCTGTGGGGGCGCGTGGGTCCTCCCTCCAGAGGCTGCACCTGGCCAGCTCCAGGACGCGGGGAGAGCAGCCCCTTCCACTGGCCGGGGTGTGGCGGGTAGGGTAGGACTGAGTCCCAAGGCCCAGTGGGGGCTGCTACCTGCGAGCGTGGTGAGGCCAAAGTAGGCCACGTCGGAGAGCAGCTCGAGCTCCTTCCTCCACTCCAGCCACTTCCTCGCACCTGAGAGAGAGCAGGCTGCTGGGCCGGCCGGACCGCGGGGCCGCCCGCTGCCGGCTCGGCCCCCCGCCCCGCCCCCGCCGCCGCTGCGGGCCAGAGGCGCACTGGCCCGAGGGGTCTCCCGGAACGAGCCGCCGAGGCCGTCGGCCAGCAAGGCCCGGGCACGGCCCGCAGCCGCGGCCGCCAACGCGAGAGCCACCCGCGGGGTCGGGTCAGCGCTTGCGGAGTGCGCGGCGGGTGGGCGCGGGGCTCACCCGCCAGGCTGTGCAGGGCGCTGCCCGCCGCGCTCCGCAGCCCGCCGCGGTAGTGGTCGTCTTTCTGCGCCGCGCGGACCACCTCCGGCGGGCTGGCGGCCGCGGGGGCCATGGCGCCGGGTCGCGGGCCCGGCCGGTGGCCACGCCCACGCGGGCGACGCCAGATGACGGACGGGCTCGGCGCGTACTTGTGCGTAGGGCGCGGGGCGGGGCCGGCGGGGCGGGGCCGGCGGGGCGGGGCCGGCGGGGCGGGGCCGGCGGGGCGGGGCCGGCGGGGCGGGGCCGGCGGGGCGGGGCCGG
>JAGFMF010012255.1:522723-537128 GCA_019455555.1 Galemys pyrenaicus
GGCGGGGCGGGGCCGGCGGGGCGGGGCCGGCGGGGCGGGGCCGGCGGGGCGGGGCCGGCGGGGCGGGGCCGGCGGGGCCCGGCCCGGAGGCGGCCAGGCCGGGGCTCCCAGCCCGCAGCCCTCCCCGACGGCCCGCTGTTCCTCCTCTTTGTTCTTAAATATTCAAGTACTTTATGAATAACCTAAGACAGCAAAGTGCTCGCATTCTGAAACGAGCGCTTTGTGGGCGCGGAGCTCGTGGGGCCGAGCGGCACGGGTCAGACCTTGCGTGGCCGGCCACCCCAGGGGCTGCTCCTGACGTCACTGCTCCTGACGTCACTGCTCCTGACGTCAGCCGCAGGCTGGGCGGGGCTACCTGGAGAGCCCGGGCCTGCAGCAGGGAGGCTGTCTGGCCCGGTGGCCAGCCTGACGGCCAGCGCACCGGCACCGCCAGGCTGGCAGAGGGAAGGAAGGCCGGCGCGGGGCGGGGTGAGGGGAGCCAGGAGGGTGGGGTCGCCCGGGGCTCTCGGTGGGGCCCCCACGGGGCTGGCGCCGGGTGCTGGGAGCCCGGCCTGGGCGAGGCAAGACACCGGTTGGGTGGACAGAGAGCACAGGCCCAGCCCCGGGCGCGGCCTGTCCCGCAGGGGGCGCCAGTGGGAGGAGCAGAGCCCTCTGCGGCCTGAGGGCGGAGACTCGGACCGGCTCTGGCGCAGGTCCGGCCGGCCTGCACTGAGGGGTCAGAGCCAGAAGGGCCGGCAGGTGTCGCCGTCGGCTCGTCCAGCCGCTGCTCTCGCACGTGGGTCAGGGAGGAGCTTCGCCCTCCCAGCGGCCTGGATCTGAGCAAGGGCCAGCGCGCTGCCCGACCCTGGGGGGGACAGGCGCAGGGCCGGGCGCGCGGGCGCGGGCTTCGGAGGGGCGCGCCTCCCGCCCTGCGGGCCAAGGCCCAGCCCCGCGGGCGCCTGCTCTGCTGCTGGGGCTGCCCTCCCTGTGGCCTCGACAAGGCCGCCCCCTTCTCCGAGGCGCCCTCCTCTGCGCGGGCCTGCTGTCCCCTGTACCGGCCGTGTGGTCACTCCCCTGTCCGGGGCGCGGGTGCCGAGCGGCATCACACGCACGCCCCGGGGCAGCCGGGCACCGGGACGCGTGGGTCCGGACCGGGGCGCTGCGGGGTCCAGCACTCCCGCCTGCCCCCCTGCCCTCCGCGCCGGGCCCCTGCATCTGCCCTGCGCCCAGCCTGCGCCCAGCCCGGCACAGACAGACGCCCGCGAGCCCCGTGGGGTCGAAGAGCCGCCGGCCCCAGGCTGAAGCCTCAGGCGTCCAGCCCAGGCGGGCAACTCCCCGCTGGGGGCGTCGCTGCAGGCAGCCCCGCCTTAGGGGGCGCCCGGCTGGGGAGGCAGGACACCCCGGGCGCCTCGCTGCCCCTGGCCGCGGGTTTGCGTGGACAGAGCTCAGGCCCAGCGCCCGAGAGAGGGGGAGGCTTGCCCTGCTGGGGGGTGGGGCGGCCAGCAGCGGAGGCCTCCAGCCTTTTAGCAGCAAGTCTTCGGGGACCCACGACGGCCCCGGGCTGGAGTCCGAGGGTGAGGCCCCACCCGGCGTCCGCCGCCTGCCCCGGAGAGGGCCCCAGGGCCCCCGGGCCCTGCCCTGGCCCCGTTTCTGACCCATGCGGCTGGCGGACTCAGGACGCCTCGCGCTGGACACGGGCCTGCGACAAAGGCGGCTCGAGCAGGGGTCGCTCGGCGGAAGGGCGCCCGGGCGAGGTGTGGGGACGGCCCGCCCTCCGCGCCCCGCCGGCCGGCAGCCGCGCCCCAGGCCGCCTCTGGCTCCCCCGCGCTCGCGCTGCTGCCGCCCTCCGGGGCTGGAGGCCCCGCCCTCTGTTCGCATTTCGGTTTCCCTGGCAACCGGCTTCCCTCCTCCGGCGCTCTGCAAAGTTGCCTCATTAACATGACAAGGGCGCTCGGCTGGGAGCTGGGAGCCGCGCGGGCGTGGGGGAGCCCGAGGCACCGCGCGACGCCGGCCAGCTGCAGGGGCTGCGGGCTGCGGTCAGTCTTCTCCATCCCGCCCGAGGCCCCTCTGACGGGGACCCTGGGGAGACGGCACCCGCAGCCCCGTCCCCCTGCGCCAGAGCCTTCAGAGCCCCCCCACCCCAGTCCCGCGGGTCACGTTCCGGGTCTGCAGCCCCAGGGCCCAGGAAACACGGCCTCGGAGCAGAGGGCTGAGGACCCCAGCCCGCAGCGGGGGGCTCCCAGCCCTGTGGCCCCCGCTATCCCCCGCGGCCAGCCACACAGCAGGGGCCATTGGTGGTCACTGCTGCGTCCAGGTGCCAGAGAGCCCCAGAAGTCTCTGGAACAAACAGGACGGAAGGAGGGAGTGAGCCCTGTGTCAGTGAGGGGGCAGGCGGGATCCCCAAAACAGCTGCTCCTGGGATGGAGGCAGGCAGGGCCCCAGGGGCCCCTCCGGGCCTGCACCCCAGCACCCCGCCACCTTCGGCCCAGAAGCCCAGTCCAGCTCCCGGTCCTGGTGCCAGTGCTGGGCTGGGGTGAGGGCCATCTGGCCTCCAGGGTCTAGTTCCGTGCCCGCCGAGGGACAGGGCAGACTGGACCTTCCTGTTGGCGGGGGGGGGGGGGTTGGAGGCGGGCCTGCAGCAGCCGGTTCTCTGCCCTGCGCAGGCCTGGACTTGGGGCTGTNGGTGGGGGGGGGGGGGGGGGTTGGAGGCGGGCCTGCAGCAGCCGGTTCTCTGCCCTGCGCAGGCCTGGACTTGGGGCTGTGGTGGGGACAAGGCCCCAGCAGCCGCTGGCCCTGCCCCACGGCAGCTGCGGCCCGGGGCACCGGCTGGCCACTGACCTGGCAGCGCCTTGGCCCTGATGCGCTGGAGCCCAGGCCCAGGCACCTGGCACCACCCACCGTGCCCAGGGCACCGACGGAGGTGCAGGCCGCACTGCTCCACCAGGTCCCCCCATGGCTCTGTGGGGCCACAGCACTGGTCAGGCCCTGTCCTGTGGCCACCACACTGCTACGGCCGCCCGCCCTGCCCCCACACCCAGGGGCCCTCACTGTCGACGGCTGAGTCCCCCTCCAGCCCAGGACCCAGGACCACTGCTGCTCCCTCCTCTGGGCCGGGCCGCCCTCGGTGGGGACGCTGGCTGGGGCAGGGCCGCTGGGCGAGCAGGCTCCTGGAGCTGGCGCGGTAGCGGCCACTGCGGCCTGCCTGGGCCTGCTCCTGCGGCGGCTGGCATGGCAGAGCCCTGGAGCTTGTGGATGGGACGGGAGGCTTGGGCTACCCACCCGCTGGGCCCTGCGCTCCCTGGGCAGGGGCCCCTGGCTGCCACCTAGACCCAGGGCCTGAGGCTCAGAGGGCTCCCAGCCGCAGACCAACCTCAAGCTGCTCTGGCTGGAGAACCCCCACAGCCAGGTTGCCCCACTCTCCCCAGCAGCCCCCCGAGGGGGGCCTGACTGGCCTCACATCACATGTGTGAGGCTGCAGGGCCTCAGGGCTGAGGGGAGCAGGGCCACAGGGGTGCAGGGTGCAGGGCTGAGGGGTGCAAGGCTGCAGGGGTGCAGGACTGAGGACTGTGGGGCTGAGGGGTGCGGGCTGAAGGGGACAGGGCTAAGGGTTGCAGAACTGAGAGGTGCAGGGCTGCGGGACTGAGGGGTGCAGGGCCGCAGGGGTGCAGTGTGCAGGGCTGAGGGGGGCAGGCCGCAGTGTGCAAACAGGTCAGCTGCATCAGCTGGGGGAGCAGGTGCACTGCACGAACGGACGAGGTTCTGTGGCTGCACCCCAGAGCAGCACCCCGAGGCCACTCTCCCCTGTGCTGACCCCACTTTCCTCACTGGGCTCCGAGCCCTGAGACACCCCCCACGCGTCCTCGCACCCTGGGACGCTCCACCCTGTACCACACTGGCCTGCCAGAGCCGCTCCCCGGGCGAGGGGCGCGAGGGGTGCGAGGGGTGCGAGGGACGCGAGGGGCGTGAGGGGCGCGAGGTGGGCGGCAGGCCTCAGGCCTGGTCCAGAGACCCCTCTGTCTGGCCGCCCGCCCAGGCCGCCACGTGTGGTCACACCTGCCCCAGCCCGGCTGCTGCCCTCGGGCGTGGCTGCAGGCCTGACCTGGCCTCATCCTGGCCGGGTCGGGGGCGCTGCCCAGCACTGCCGGTGCCGCCCGCCTGCTCGGGCTCTGTTCAGGCTGGGTGGCCGCCACGCTTGCCCGGGCCTGGCTCTCCGACTGGGGTCACCCCTCTGGCCCACCCCCAGGTCTGGGGGGCAGGGCCGGCTCCTGGTGGGTCGCTCTCTGCAGGGGTCGACCTGCCCTTGTCTCCAGCGCCTGCAGCTCGTTCGCCGTGCTGGAGGCTGCAGGGCCAGGGCTGGCCGCGGGGTGGGCTGCCACCGGAGTCTGGGCAGGTGTCGCGGTGCAGCCACGCCCGCTGCCAGGCGTCCACTGCTGGCCTGGGTCTGTCCCTGCAGGGAGCGGATGTCTGCGAGGCTGGGGGCTGGCGAGCCTGGGGGGCGGCCCCTGCTGTCCCCCGAGGCTCCGTGGCCCGGGCCTCCCTGAGCGGACGTCAGCGGTGGGCGGCTCTGCTTCCCGGGCGCCGGCTGCAGGGAGGTGCGGTGGGCGGGAGCGCAGGGGGCAGGCCGGGGCTTGCGGGGGGCGGCCCGGGCTCCAGACTGCGGAAGGCGCCGTGGGCGCGGGAGACGGGAGCGCCAGCCTGTGCCGCTCGGGCCTGGGCCTTCCAGCAGGGCCCCTGGAGTGGCTGGAGGCGACGCTGACCCCTGGGGCCTGCGGAGTGGCAGCCGTGCCGCTGGTGGCCTCGAGGACGAGGGTCAGTCGACTGGTGGACGTGGGTCGGCGCGCTGGGGCTCGGGCGGGGCTCGGGCTGGCCGGGCAGCCTCACTGACCGGGCCAGCTGCTGGGGGCTGCTCTGCCTAGTCCCGCCACGTCTGGCCCAGCTGGCGCTGCCCCCTGCCACCCGTGAGTGGTCAGCCACAGACAGCGGTCAGCGCCGGGCCTGACGCCAGCGTCTCAACAGCGGAGGGAGCCGACTGGCCGGGGGGCCTCCCTGCCTGGCCTCCATGTGCTCCTGCAGGGAGCCTGGGGCCTGGGGCTGGGATGCCGGAGGGCCGGCCAGCCAGGGTGGGGGGCCGGGATGGGGTCGGGGCCTCTCCTCACCACACGGTGCCGGCAGCCGTGCCAGCGGCTGACCTCACGGGCAGTGGCCTCGCCCCGGCTTGGGGCTGCTGCTGCTGCCTCGTCAGCCGCCGTGCCAGCCCAGGAGCCCACGCCCCGCGCCGCAGGCGTGTCCAGGCGCAGCTCGGCCACCGCAGCAGGAAGCCCAGTGCCCACCCGCTGGAGCGGCCTCGGCCTCAGGGCTGGGTCTGGGGCTGCCCGGGCCCACGCTGGGTGAGCCTGGAGCCGGGCGGCGGGAGGAGGGAGGCCTCAGTGGGCCTGGCGGGGGCGGGGCCAGCATGAGTCCTGGCCACCTGCTGTCCACTGCCCCGAGGTGCAGCGCTGGTGGGTCCCGGCCAGCCCATCCCGGTCCTGCCGGTCCGGAGGGTGGGCCCGGTGGAGGCCTAGGGTCAGCGGGACCCCAGGGTCTGGCTGCAGGAGGAGGCCGAGCCCAAGCCCGCAGGAGTGTGTCCAGAGCCGGGCCCGCCCTCTGGCCGTTGTCCCACCTGGACAGAGCGGCTCTGGGCACGTGGAGAGTGGGGCCGTGTCCGCCTGCGGCCCCGGGAACTGTGTCCTGGCCCTGAGGGCTCCCGCAGCCGGGCTGAGAGCAGGAGGACCCCGCCCAGGGCTGAGTGGGGTGTGGGGGAGCCCCGGGTGGCTGCAGGCCGCGGCCCGGCCCACCTGCGCAGCGGCCGGGGAGGTCTGGGCAGCGCGGGGGCCTCTGGTCAGAGGCCCGGGCATCTACCCCAGGGCCTGGGCTGCTGCAAGTGGTTGCTTTGCGTCACTCTGCGTCAAACTGGAGATGCCACTCAGACGGGCACACGGCCACAGCCCCCGCTGGCCACTGCCCTGACCCCGCTGCTGCTCCCCAGACCGGCTTCTGCGGGTGCCTCCCATGCACCCCCCTGCAGCAGGGGACGCCGGGGCGGGCCTGGACACTGCATAGCCCCACAGCCCACTGCCCTTGTCTCTGCAGGTGTGTGGCGAGCGCAGGGGCCTCCCCGGGGAGTGCTGGGGCCCCGCTGAGACCCACCAGCTGCCCCTGAGCGCCGCTACCGGCGATGGTGCCCCCACCCAAGGATGCGGCGGCCCCCCGGGGGAGCAGACAGCGTCTGCTGAGCACCAACGTGCTGCCCGTGGGTGAGTGAGGCCCTCTGGGTCGGGGTCACCTGCTCCCAGAACGGCAGGCCCAGCCTGCGCCCCTCCCACTCCCGGTGCCCTGCGCACCCTGTGCTGGCCTGAGTGGGTGGGCCCCGGGGGTCCGCCCCTCGCGCTCTGCCTGGGCGGGGCCCAGTCACCCGCTGCGCAGCCGCGTCTGGTGGGATCCTGGGGCTGGCGGGCCCTGCGCTGGCCTGGCCGCTCTGGCCGCCTGCAGGCCGTGGGCGTGGGCAGGGCCGTCTGCTGGCTCCGGGCCTCTGAACCGCCCGGAGGTGGGGGGCGGTGGAAGAGGGTGGCCCCGAGTGAGGCCGGGCATGGTGGGGTCGCGGGCCTGGACCCTGTTACTCGAGGGCTGCGCCCCCGCACGCGCCTGGCATCCGCGCCGAGGCTCAGTCACGCGCTCGCGGGGCGCACTGGGGCGCACTGGGGCGCTGAGGCACGCTGGGGCGCTGGCGCCTTGCGTGCGCGTCCGCGTTCCCTGGCCCCGTGCTCCTCGGAGCCGCCCGGGCTTGTTCCCCCCACATTCCCAGCCTGTGCCCGGGCAGGTCTGGGGCGCGCGGAGCCTGAGCTGAGCAGAGCCGGAGCTGTCTGCCCAGGGCCCCCGCCCAGGCCCAGGGGCCTGCCCGTCCACGCAGGGGGCGCCCCTGGGCCCCTCCTCCAGGGCCCAAGAGCCTCAGGGCCCCAGGCAGGCCCTGGGGAGCAGCTGGCCGCGATGGCAGCGCTGAGGAAACGGCGCCCTCTGCTGCTTCGCGGGCGCACCGGCTGCCTCTCCCCTGGTGCCCCTGGTGCCGGTCAGGAGGGCTGGGCAGGGTGGCCCCAGAGGGACGGGGGAGGCTCTTGCGTGCAGGAGGAGGCAGGGTGGGGAGGCCTGGCCCCTGCGCGAGGGTGTTTGGAGGCGTGGGCGCCCCGGGCTGGCCCTGGGGGAGCGGGGCTTGCTTCGCTGGGCCGGACATGCTGGCCGGGCTAGTGGCGGCGGCGCCCAGGGCGAGGCCCTGCGCTGCGGGGTGTGCTCAGGTGTGGGGCGCGGGCTGTGGCGCCCAGGTGGACAGCTCGTGCGGGGCCCAGTGGCTGCCCGCGCCCCAGGCCTGGCCCGGCCGGGCCCTGCCAGTCCCTCGGCCTCGGCGAGGCCTGCCGAGGGGCGGGGCGCGGGGCTCGGGGCGGGGAGGAAGCCTGGGGCGCCAGGCAGCTGCGCCCGCTGTTCCCCGCTGTTCCCCGCCGCTCCCGCTGCTTCGCTCCCGGTGGGCCAGGCCTTTGAAGCGCTGGCCTTGGCGGGGACCGCTCCTGTTCCGGAAGGCCGGTGGCTCAGCCCAGGCTGCTGGGACGGGCTCTCCTCCCAGGGCCTGCCCGCTCTTGCCCAGACCCAGCCTGGATCGGCAAAACCAACCCGCCCTGGAGCAGAATCTCCGGCTGAGTCCGGAGTCCGCGACCCCGCTCCGCCCCGACTCCGGGTGTGGACTGTGGGCAGGTGGCCGGGTCCGCAGAGCAGGGTCTCCCCGAAACCTGCCCCGGCCAGCAGCGCGGGCTCCGGGCTCTCCGGGGGCGGGGCGCAGCCCGGCAGCCCCGCCCTGGCACCCCGCCCGCTGGCATCCATGTTGGAGTCCCACCACGGAGTGAGCCCCAGCCTGCCTGTGCCTGGACACCCACGCTGAGCGTCCACGGGGCAGGCCGGCCACGCACAAGTGGCCTGAGAAGCTCAGCTCGACTGGCCCTGGCTCTCCGTGGCCGCCCCAGGCGTGCCCTGACCCCTGCCCTCGCTCTGAGGTCTGGGTCGAGGCTGCAGGTCTGTCCTGGGGCCGCTGGCTGGCCTGGGGGAGGGCAGCACCCCTGCACCCCCCCATGTGCGCCGCCCCCCACGTCCAGGCTGGCCCTGGGCAGCTGCGGCTCTGGCCAGGGGTGGACGTGCCTGTCCGTGTGGCCTCGCCAGCCCTCCTTGCCCTGACCCAGACTAGCGAGACCCCCCCCCCCAGCCCTGCGGGGGGGGGGGCACTTCCTGCTCCGGCCTCAGTCGGCACAGAGCAGACGGTCAGGCTCCAGCGACGGCCGTGGGCCCCGCTGTGGCTGCCTCACGCCGGCTGGAGGGTCAGCCCCAGCGGGCAGGTGCCGGTGCCGAGGTCCGGCCCGCAGGCACCCCGGGCTCTTCTGGAGAACGGGCGTCTTGGACCAGATGCTGGCAGGGAAGGGACGCACACTTGCTAAATTTAGCTGCAGAGAATCGCACATTTGCCCAATTAGACGCACTGATTGGGCGGGAGCATGCCTGGACGACCTCAGCGTCAGGAGGGGTCTGGGCGCCTCACCCGCCCTGTGCCGGGCTGGCACTGGGGGTCTTTGCCCACGGCCATGTCAGGGGCCACGGCAGTGGTCAGTCTGGCAGGGTTCCTGGCTGCCGAGACCCACCGGAAGCTGGCCTGGCCGGTGTGTGTGTGCATATGTGTGCGTGTGTGCGTGCGTGTGCAGCGGCACGCGGCTCCCGGTCTGCAGGGGCCTCCTTCTCTTGCTGCATGTCCAGCCTTGGAACGGGTCCAGGCTGGAGACTTCCCCGAGCACGCATGCGTGGGGCTAGCTCGGAGGGGCGCAGGATGCACATGGCAGGGGGCAGGGCTGGACAGGAACCCAGGGGCGGCTTCCTGGAGGAGGCGCCTTTTTCCAGGGCTTGGGGCCCAGGTGGGGGAGCCTCTGGCAGCTGAAGGGTTCTCAGGTGCAGTGCCGGGAAAGGGGTGACCGAGGTTCAGGCTGCGCAGCCGTGGAGACCGGGGTTCCTGCGGCGGGGTGGGTGTGCCAGGAGGGGCGAGGGAGGCCTGCGTGATGGGGCTGGGGCAGGCGTTGCCCTGGCACCCAGCACTGCCGCGGCCTGGCTTTCCCCCACGCACCAGATGGGGCGCTCGCTCGCAGTGCCCCGGGGCCCTGAGCCCCGCAGTCCTGCCTGGACTCCTGGAGCCCTGGCGCTGCCGTCCCCTTCTCCTGTGGCCTCGGGCTGCGCTGGGTCTGGGCTGCCTGCAGGAGGCTGGCATCTGTGCTGCGCCTGTGCCCGGCCACCTCCGCCTCTCACGGCGGCTGCCCCCGAGCGCCGCCGTCCTGGGCCTGGGCAGAGCACCCCTTTCTCCAGGGGTTCTGGCGCCCCCATAGGGGCGCTCTGCAGGCTGCCGGGAGGGTAGGGGCTCCCGCCTGTGGTGGCCAGGGTCACCCAGTGCCAGCTGGGCCGGGCTTGCTCCGGGTCGCTGTGAGGAAAGGCTGGAGGGCCTGCGGATGGCTGGGCGCAGCAGCAGCCCCAGCCCCCAGGCTCCCCTCTCTGTGAACTCCCAGATCCAGGAGTGGCAGCACCCGGGGTGACTGAGGCCCCCTGCCTCGCCCCAGCCGGGCCCGCCCCACGCCCCGGGCTCCTCCACCCCAGGGCGGCGCACCCGCTCCGCTCTGGCCCTGGCCGGCTCACCGTGGGTGGGGGCTGCCACAGGCGTCCAGCTCCGGGTGGGGTGAGAGGGGTGCAGCAGAGAAGTTGCTGGAGGCAGCTCCAGGCCTGGGGCCGGCGGGCGCGGGCAGGGCCAGGGCGTGGCCTCACCCCTTGGGGAGCGCCAGGCTGGCACCCCAAGCGCAGAGCCACCGTGGGGCTGGGCCTGGAGGCTGAGGTGCCGAGCGCCACCGGCAGGTGCAGGCACCAGGCAGCATAGGGCCCGGGGTCGGCTGCTGGGCTGGGGTTGGGGCCTCTGGCAGCAGTGATCGGAGAGGACCTGAGACTGGGGGACAGGCCTGGGGCTTTGGCCCCTCCGCTCCCTGTCTGCACCTTGTCTCCTGCCCTCGCGGGCCTTTCTGGACCAGAGCCCAGCCGCCTCGCTCCCTTGCGGGTCTCCCCTCTCCCCACTGCCCGCGGCAGGAGGGGTGTGGGCTCTGGCAGTTGGCCCTGGTGCAGGGGCTGCCACTGGGGCTCAGGGACTGACTGGGGGCGGCTGCAGGCCTGGGGAGGGGCAGGGCCAGCTCTGGATGCAGCCCCTCCATCGCTCCTGGCGGGGTTCCAGCGGCAAATGCTCCTCCAGCTGACCGGGGCTACCCAGGAGAGCCCCCCCCAGCTCTGGGCTCGTGTGCAGACTCTGCCTAGTCCAGGCTCCTCTTCGGTCTGGCTGGTGTGGGTGAGAGCGCGGGTCTGCACGGGGGTCACTGGCCAGTGCGGTGTCTGCCTGCCACCAAGCGCCGGCCGGCGGGGAAGTGGCTCCACGCCCCACCCCCTCCTGGTCCTCCGCGGGGTCTGGCGGAAGGGGCAGCGGGGCAGTGGGGACTTGGGGGTCCAGGAGGGCGCCTCTTTGCGGGGCAAGTGCTGTGGCTGCAGGCGCAGGGCCAGCCACGGGTCCCTGTGTGCAGCTGGTCCTCTGCTCTGCGCGCGCCCCGACCCCTCGCCCTGCGCCCCGCGCCCGGCCCAGTTCTGCGCCCGGCTCGGCGCCCCGCTCAGCGCTGCAGAGCCCGCACCCCGGCCCCCTCCTGGCACGGGGCGGGCAGGGGGTGTGGTGCGGGCGCACGAGTGACAGCGCCTTCCTCGCGCGGCGCCTCCACGGGGCGCAGTGTCAGCGCCGAGCCCGCAGCACGCACAGCGCGCCGCGGCCGCCCAAGCCGGCGGGGCCATGCCGCTTGCGCCCCGGCCCGAGCCCCTGCCTGAGCCCGGCACGGGCCGCCAACCGCGCCCCGGCCCTGCCGCCCCCCGCCGCCACCCACGCCGCGCCGACGAGACAATGGACGCGGGAGCCGCCCGGTGGGAGCACAGTAGGTGCCGCGCCGCGGTGGACGCGCGGGGGCGCCGCTGCCCGGGCGCGTGTCGGGGCGCCGGGGGAGGGGCGCGGGCTGCACCTTCGCCCCCTGCCTCAGCCCTGGTGCTTGAGGTCCGGTCTGGGAAGGGGCACCGTGGAGGGGCGCGGGGGCGCGGGGGTGGGGGAGGCAGCAGGGTCCTGCGCCCTCTGGGAGTCCGCAGGTGGCCCGAGGGGCTGGAGGCCTGCCCTGCAACTTCCCTCCCCTACTCTGGGGCACACACTGGGGCCCTGGGGGCTCAGCCACCCTGCTAGTGGCGGTGCCCGCTGAGCTGCGGGCCGCGGCCTGGTCTGCAGAGGTGCGGGAGCGGCCACAGGGGCCACCGGCAGGACCTTCTGGACTGCAGGTGCTGCTTGGACCCTGGGCCGCTCCCTGCTCAGCGGGCGGGGGCGCGGGGCGGGGGCAGGGGTGGCTGCCCGCCGCCTGCAAGGTGCCGCAGGAGCACTTGCGGGGTTCAGGGCCCGCAGGGGCTGCGGGCGGGCCTCAGCCCCTTCCCACGCCCCCCAGGCGCCGGGGGCAGGCGTCATCCCGGCAGCTCGGCTACCCCTCTCCGCTGCAGGTGCTGGGCTGTGTCCCCTCCGGCCCCGTGCCCCAGCCTCAGAGGGCACGGGCTGCCCGGGGCCTGGGCCTGGCCCCGAGGCCCATCCTGAGCCATCTGTGTCCTGCCGGGGCTGGCCGAGCTTGGCTGCGGGCTCAGCAGAGGCCAGGGCCAGGGTTCTGGCGGGACCTGCTTCTCTGGGGCTCCTGGGTGACGAGGAATTGGCTCCATTTTCCCCACAACCCACCCTCACGGCCCTCGGGGCCCCGGGGCCCCAGCAGGGGCCAGAGGCAGGGCACGGCTGGTGGGTGCGCTGGCCTGGGGTCTCCACGGCCCCCTTCGGAGGCCCGGGTGCTCACACTCCAAGCCGGCCCGGTCCCCTCAGGGAGAGCCACCCGGGCATCGCCGAGGATGGCCTGGCGGCCCGGCCACCTGGCGCCCTGACCCCAACCCGGCAGCGTGAGTCTGCTGGGTCCTGGCCGTGGGGGTGGGGCTTGGGGCCGCTGGGCTGCCAGAGGGGCAGCGCCCCCTGCTGGTGGCCAGGCGCAGACCCCGGTGGGCCCCGTGGGCCAGAGGGGCTGGCTGTCCGGCCTGCGCGTGTCCGGCAGGCGGGGCCCAGCTCCGCAGCCCTCACGCCTCCAGCAGAGTGCAGTTACGTAAGGCGCCCGCCGCTGCCGGCTGCTGGGCCTGACTGCAACCTGCACCAGCAGTGCGGGCGTGGGTGAGGCGCTGGCCCCGGCCTGACAGGCCGCCTGGGGTGCGCCCGCCTGAGCCCAGGAGTCGGCCCCGCGGGCGCTGCCAGCGGCCCAGGCTGGGTGCCCGCCCCCTCCCGTGGCTGCCCACCCGGCCATCTCGGCCCGGCCAGAGCCTGAGCCGAGGGCCGCTGGGCACGGGGTGGGCAGGAGCCGGACTGCGCAGTGTGTGTGGGACGCCCCGGCACCCCCGCTCGTGGTTCCGCCTCGTGCCCGGGCAGGGACGGCGCCCGCCGGCCAGAACCCTCCTCCCGCCTCACTCGAGGGGCCCCGGAGGCAGCGGCGCCGGCTCCCGCGCTGGCCGCGGCCGGTCATCCCGAGGCTGCTGTGTAACAGGCCGCGTCCCGCGCAGAGGGAGGCCGGGGCGGCCCCGCAGCCCAGCAGCGGCCCCTGCGTCCGCCCCGGCGCGAGGGGCGGGGCCGCCGCCCAGGGGTCGGGCTGCCTGGCGGCTGGGCCGGGCCTGGCTGTGCCCGCGCTGCTCCCGCCTCACCCACCCCCTCTGTGCTCCCAGCAGCCTCTGGGGCCGGGATTCTGGGGTCTCCGCCCCCGCAGATCAGGCTCCTCACACCTGTTTTCTTGGCTTGGCAGCGCAGCAGACCCTGGTGGGGGAGGCGCGGGGGGCTGGCTGCGCGGGGGGCCTCCCGCGAGACCCCTGAGGGAGGCCAGGCCGACACGCAGCACGCCCCTCACACGCAGGCACGCAGCACGCCCCTCACACACGCAGGCACACGCAGACACATGGGCATACTCACATGCCCCTCACACACGCAGACACATGCAGACACATGCACACTCAGCACGCCCTCTCACATGCCAGCACACATAGACACACGCCGAGCACACTCAGGAGACCCCTCACACACAGACACATGCAGGTGCACACAGACGCACGCAGCACGACCCTCACACACAGACACATGCCGGCACACGCTGACGCACACAACATGCCCCTCACACCCTCACACATGGTCACATGCACATACACAGACATGTCGGCACACGCAGACACACTCAGCACGCCCCTCATACACTTACACACTCCAGCACACGCAGACGCACACGACATGCCCCTCACACACACGGACACACACAGACACGTCTGCACACGCGAACACACTCAGCACACCCCTCAAACACTGACACACTCCAGCACACGCAGACGCACACGACATGTCCCTCATACACACAGACACGTCTGCACACGTAGACACACTCAGCACTCCCCTCACACATGGACACACACAGACACACAACATGCCCCTCACACTCTCACACATGGTCACATGCACACACACAGACACGTCGGCACACGCAGACACACTCAGCACGCCCCTCATACACTTACACACTCCAGCACACGCAGACGCACACAACATGCCCCTCACACACACGGACACACACAGACACATGCACACACGCAGACACATGTTTGCACACAGCACAGCGCGTGCACGGACACGTGCCTGCACACACAGGCTCACACACACCAGCATACGCCGCACGCACGGCCCAGACACGACACGTCGGCGGGCACTGTGGTCTCCGGGGGCAGCCGGGGTGGGGCAGCGGCTGGACTGGGCCGTCCACATTCCGCTCTGAGCCCGCCCCGCAGAGGGCCCTTCGCACGGGAGGCGGTGGGGAGCAGAGGCGCAGGGTGTGGAGGGGCGTGCTGAGGTGTCTGTGTGTGTGTGGAGGGAGTTGTGGGGTGCCAGGGTGCCTCAGATGCGGGTATGAATTGGGGCTCCGAGGGCCACCCCCACGGGACTGGGCTGCAGCTCCAGTGGCGGAGGCAGGGACGGCCGGACGCACCTGACTCGCGGTGCCCACCCCCGGGAGGCCAGAGGCCTGGACCCAGCCGCCGTGCCCCTGCCCCCCTGCCCCTGCACCCCCGTCCTGTTCCCTGCCCCCCTGCCCCTGCGCCCCCGTCCTGTTCCCTGCACCCCTGCCCCTCCATCCTGTTCCCTGCCCCCCTGCCCCTGCGCCCCCGTCCTGTTTCCTGCACCCCTGCCCCTGCACTCCTTTCCTGTTCCCCTGCCC
>JAGFMF010012255.1:550049-569627 GCA_019455555.1 Galemys pyrenaicus
GGACAGAGCCGCCCGGGGGGGACAGGGCCGTCCGGGGGGGACAGAGCCGCCCGGGGGGGACAGGGCCGTCCGGGGGGGACAGAGCCGCCCGGGGGGAACAGAGCCGCCCCGGGGGGACAGAGCCGTCCGGGGGGGACAGAGCCGCCGGGGACAGAGCTGCTCCAGCTTTGCCCAGGTGGCCCCTGTCTCAGGCGGGCTCTGCTGCCGAGTGTCCAGCAGGGGTCCCCTCGTGCTGGGTCTGCGTTTCCGTCTGGGGTGGCCAGGTGGGCCGGGCCCTGCTGACTGCGTGGCCCCTAACTCGGCCCCAAAGTGGCTGAAGCAGACGTTCGACGAGGCTGACAAAAACGGGGACGGCAGCCTGAGCATTGGGGAGGTCCTGCAGCTGCTGCACAAGCTGAACGTGAACCTGCCACGGCAGAGGGTGAAGCAGATGTTCAAGGTGAGTGGTGAGAAGGTGAGAAGGTGACGGCGCTCAGGTGAGGGTGTTCAGGTGCAGGCATTCAGGTGAGGGCGCTCAGGTGTGGGTGTTCAGGTGAGGGCGCTCAGGTGAGGCGTTCAGGTGAGGGTGCTCAGGTGAGGGCACTCAGGTGAGGCGTTCAGGTGAGGGTGCTCAGGTGTGGGTGTTCAGGTGCAGGTGTTCCGGTGAGGGCGCTCAGGTGAGGGCGCTGAGGTGTGGGTGTTCAGGTGAGGGCGCTCAGGTGCGGGTGTTCAGGTGAGGGTGCTCAGGTGAGGGCGCTGAGGTGCGGGTGTTCAGGTGAGGGTGCTCAGGTGAGGCCCTGTGCAGCGCTGCACATGTCAAGTCTGAGGCTGGGAGCTGTGGGCAGGCCCCGCAGGCCGGGTCGAGCTAGGAGTGGGCTCTGGCCGTGTCCTGTCGTGGCGCATGGGGACGCTGGCGTCTCAGGCCAAGAGGGCACCGCCCACGCAGGGCCAGGGTGGGGGTCTGGGTGCCGGGGCGGGCGCAGGCCGGAGGACGCGGGGCTCTGCACCTCCTCCCACCGTGTCCCTGGCGGCTGATGTGCTGCGTCCGATGGCTCCTCTCCCGGGCCCAGGCAGGCGGCGTGTCCGCAGGTTCTGGCTCTGGCCTGAGTGGCCCTGGGCCTCACCTGGCCGCAGCCTGGACCGGGTCCTGGAGCCAGCCCAGGCTGTGCGCGGGCCGCCCTCACCCACACCCTCCGGCCTCACGGCACCCCGTCCCCTGGTCAACCCAGAGGGGCTGCCGGGCTCCTGTGGGCGTGGAGTGAGCCGGGCCGAGGGGAGCTCTCCTCTGCCTCTGGGACGCGGCCGCGCCCGGCCCACACGCCCTAGCGGTGGACACTAGGGCGCGGGCAGTCAGCGTGGGGCCTGTGCTGGGCTCAGGGGCAGGCGGGGGCCGGGGTCCCTGCCCAGTCTCTGGGGAGCAGCCTGACCCACGCTGTGGTGTGGGGGCTTCAGCTGCGGAGGGTGGACGGCGGGGCCAGGCGGACGCGCCCAGCTCGGCGGGACCCAGAGGCCGCGTGTTGCAGGAGGCGGACACGGATGACCACCAGGGGGCGCTGGGCTTCGAGGAGTTCTGCGCCTTCTACAAGGTGATGTCCACCCGCCGTGATCTGTACCTGCTCCTGCTGACCTACAGTGACCACAAGGACCACCTGGAGGCCGCCGACCTCCAGCGCTTCTTGGAGGCCGAGCAGAAGGTGGGGGCATCGCAGCAGGGCCTGGCCGCTTGCGCCCGGGCTCGGGTCCAGCCCTGCGGGTGTTGCGCCGATGCCCTGGCCCAGGGACCCGCCTCCCCAGCCACCAAGCAGGCGGTGCCGTGCTTCTCCTCCTCGGCCTTGGGAGCTCAGCCCTGACCTTGGGCCTCCAGAGGGCAGCCCGAGCTTGGCCTGGGCGGGGCGCCTCCTGGCTCCCGGGCTGGTGGCTGACTCCCCTCCTGCTCTGCCCCGCGGGCCAGACTGGCCCACAGTCCCGGGGCGCCGGACCCCGCCGCTGGCATCACCCCTTGCCTGGGGTGAACCCAGATGTCCCAGGGCCTGTGGGGCCATCCTGTCCACCCCGCGAGGGCGAGGGCTGCCTGGCACGGCCCTGTTGGCGGGAGGGCTCGGGCACGGCTTTCCTGCGGGGACGGGGGTGGTGGCGCCTCACGCTGCCGTGCGCCCCAGGCCCACTCGCCCGCCGACGCGCCCAGGACCGCTCTGCTCGGGGCCTCCCCGGGGCCATCCCCAGGTCTGCGGCCGCCGGAGTCCGCTGGCCAGTGGCCCCGGGCGCCCGCTGCGGTCAGCCTGAGGCAGCAGGGCGGCCGGCGCGGGCAGCAGGCGGGCGGCTGGTGCTCACGCCCTCACCCGGCCAGGCGGCAGGCGTGACCCTCGAGGGCTGCCGGGACATCATCCAGCAGTTCGAGCCCTGCCCGGAGAACAAGCACAGGGGCGTGCTGGGCATCGACGGTGAGTGGGGCGCCCCTCGCCCAGGTGCCCCTTGGCCGGCGGGTGGCCGAGTGGCGTCCGGCCGCGGCCGCTGAGCCCCCCGCCCCCCAGGCTTCACCAACTACATGCGCAGCCCGGCCGGCGACATCTTCAACCCCGAGCACCACGGGGTGCACCAGGACATGACGCGGCCGCTCAGCCACTACTTCATCACCTCCTCCCACAACACCTACCTCGCGGGCGACCAGCTCATGTCCCAGTCGCGGGCCGACATGTACGCCCGGGTGCTGCAGGCCGGCTGCCGCTGCGTGGAGGGTGAGCGCCAGCCCGGGGGGCTCTGGGGCAGGGGGGCCACCTGCCATGCAGCCCTGGGGAGGCCGGGCTTAGGCTCCTGGGTTGGCGTCCAGGCCCCAGGCTGACCGAGGCCTCCCATGCAGTGGACTGCTGGGACGGGCCTGACGGGGAGCCCATCGTGCACCACGGCTACACCCTGACCTCCAAGATCCTCTTCAGAGACGTGGTGGAGACCATCAACAAATACGCCTTCCTCAAAAACGAGTGAGGGGCCGCTGGGGTGGGCGGGGCCGAGCAGAACGTGCCCCAGGCCGTCCCTGGGGTGCTGGGCGGGCGGAGGGGAGGGCGAGAGGTCCGAGGGGTCCGTGGGCGCCGGGCAGAGGCAGACCAGGCGGCTGCTGGAGGCGAGCAGCCCTTCCCAGGAGCCCCCGCAGCAGTGGCTCCCACACTAATTACCCCCAAGAAGCTACTCTGCGGCCAGACTTGATTGACTGTCACTCAGCTGTGGCTACAGTTGAACAAAATCCAATTTAGTTTCTGGAAATAGAAGCCTGCCTCGGGCCTCCCCGCGTTGTAACGGTTACCTTCAAGTCTGGGCCAAATGAGTTCAGGCTGCAGGTGGGAAAGGCCTCACTGAATGAAGGCAGCAGAAACAAGATTGATTTGTGGAACAAACAGAGGGCCCCTCCCGGGAGAGCTGGGCCGCGCTGTCTCAGGTGGCCAGGAAGCGTGAAACGGGGTCTTTGCAGGTCACCTGGCCCCTGGAATTTTAGACGCGGGGTGCTGGGAGTAGGGAGGGGGCCAGGACACACGCACCTCCTGTGGCGCCAAGACTCTGGGGCCCACTGGCTCAGGCCAGGGTGACCGTTTCAGGGCCTGGGCGTCAGGCCTAGGGCGCGGGAGACGAGTGCCTTCTCGCGAGCCCTGCCTGCCCTGTCCACGTCACAGCACTTGCCTGTCTCATGCCTGGAGGTCTCGGTCACTGACCTTTCCTAAAGGGACCACGTCTGCCTTTGCGAACACAGTTTAAAAATAAATCAAACTGAACGATTCTAATGCAAAGTCGGATGCTTCGTCGCCCATGCTGCGTCATGAATGGAATGACGATGTTCTGCCGCACGGTGTGTGCCAGGCTCATGTCTCTTCTTGATGGGGCCAGTGTCAGGACCCTACGGCCACTCTCAGGACAGTGTCTCTGAGATCTAGGTCAAGGGGATTCTTTTCCTTACAATCTGTACACCACTCCACCTTAACCTACGACATCTTAAAAACGTGACTTTTGTTTTCCCAGAGTTACTAATAGCCTTTATTTTTTTTTACTGGGGAAAAGGCGTGTGTGCCTTTATGTGCCTTTGACCCAGCTCCCTTCCCACCCACTCAGTGTCACGCGGTCGTTGCTGGGGCCCCTCCAGGAGCGGCTGGCAGTCCGTCTACCCCAGGCTCCTGGGTGACATGGGCTCCCGTAGAGGTGGGGGCTCACCCTGCTCCCCACCTTGGGGCCAGGTACCCTGTGATCCTGTCCATCGAGAACCACTGCAGTGTTGTCCAGCAGAAGAAGATGGCCCAGTACCTGACAGACATCCTCGGGGACAAGCTGGACCTGTCCTCAGTAAGTGGCGAGGACGCCACCATGCTGCCCTCTCCGCAGATGCTCAAGGGCAAGATCCTGGTGAAGGTGAGCCTCTGCCTGCCCGTCCTGGCCGACACCCTTGCGGGGCCTCTGACCTTGGCCGCGAGCCAGCAGGGCGGGGCTGCTCCAGACAAACGAGGGCTGGGGAGGACCTGACCTGGCCTCAGTTTCTCTGCAGTGCTCACGCCGTCTGGAGTCCTGCGTGGGCCCCAGGTGTTTCCCTCCCAGGTGCTACTGGGGGCAGCATCGGGCTAGCCCCGCTCTTGCCGCCCCCACTCTGAGGTGGTGTCCCCCTCTTCCTGCGGGCTCCCCACGTCTGCCCCTCCAGGGCAAGAAGCTGCCGGCCAGCATCAGCCAGGATGCAGAGGCGGGGGAGGTGTCCGACGAGGACAGCGCGGACGAGCTCGACGAGGACTGCAAGCTGCTCAACGGGGACGTGAGTGGGCCGGACCTCGGGGCGGGACCCCACCCCGGGATGCGCGCCCCGTGCTCCAGGAGCGGGCCGTGTGCGGCGCCCTCACCCCCACGCAGGCACCTGTGTGGGCCCCGTCGGTTCCCGCTTCTGAGCCGCCTTCTGGGTGCTGACGCTCTGCTCGTCGGCCCTCGGCCCTCAGCAGGGGCCGCTGGGGTGGCTCCCGGGGGCCTCAGGACCCCTGGCGCTGGGCCTGCGCAAGCCCTGACCTGGGAGCCCCGCCTCCTGGGCTGCCTGGTCCACTCCGCTCTGCCCGGGCTCCCAGTGACCCTCCTGGTGCCCCAGCCCTGGTGCCGGCGCCCGAGCCGTGGTGTCTGGCGACTGCCCCAGGCGGAGGTGGCTGGGGCTGGGGAGGCTGAGCTCGGGAGGGCTTTGCTCGAGGCGGCTGGGGCCCCGGAGTCACCACCTCCTCTCCTTGGGGCTCTGGGCCCATCGGGTGGGGACATGACCGTGGGGGCAACCCAGGGCAGCCGGCTGCAGTGGGGGCTTCCCACCTCGGTCTGGCCAGGGCCGCTGTCCCCACTGGCTGGCTGGCACTCGCCAGTCTGGTGGTGTCCTGCCCAAGGCTGGGCCCTGCCCTCCAGGGCGCCAGGGCGGTCTGGGTGGCATTGGGCCGCGGTCATCTGTCCCCAGACGCCAAATGGCCGTGCACCTCGGAGTAGGTGGTCACCGGCGCTCGGCTTGCCCCCGCCCGCGATGTGGGGCCCTGGCGAGGGGTCTGCGGGCGGCGTCCTGAGGTGGAGGAGGCCTGCAGTGCACCGGGAGCAGGCAGCAGGGGTGTGGGGAGCGCCAGGTGAGGTGAGGCCCGGTGCCGACGCCCTGCTCTGCAGGCCTCCGCCAACCAGAAGCGTGTGGAGAGCGTGGCCAAGAGGAGACTGGACTCCCTCATCAAGGAGTCCAAGATCCGGGACTGCGAGGACCCCAGCGACGTCACCGTATCCTCGCTGATCCGGGCCGGGAGGCGCAGGCACAAGGCCGAGTGCAAGGTGCGCGCCGGCCGGGCCCGCCCCTCAAGCCCGTGCACCTGCCACACCTGCCACACCTGCACACCTGCCACACCTACACACCTGCACACACCTGCCACACCTACACACACCTGCACACCTGCCACACCTACACACACCTGCACACCTGCCACACCTACACACCTGCCACACCTACACACACCTGCACATGCCACACCTACACACCTGCCACACCTACACGCACCTGGCACACCTGCACATGCACACACCTACACACCTGCCACACCTACACACCTGCACACACCTACACATACCTGCCACACCTACACACCTGCACACACCAGCCACACCAGCCACATTCTGCAGCATCCCACGTGGACAGTGGTGGGCACCCTGCCCAGCAGGGCCGGGGGTGGCGTCCCGCGGCAGGGTGGTGGGTGGACAGCTGGGCCAGCGGCTGCCAGCTGACCCGAGGCCCCGGCCCCGGCTGGGGTGTGGGGCCGTGTGCCTTCTCCGGGGCCCTATGCGTCCTCCACGTGGTCCTTGCCACTGGGGAGGCAGAAGGCGGGTGGCCGGGAGGCGCCCACCCTCCCAGCAGGGCAGCTCCAGGGCAGTCAGAGGCCGCATGTTGGGTGACGGGGCGCCCAGGCAGGGCCCCGAGCGGGGCTGTGTGAGGCAGCACCTGGCCTGGCTGCTCACAGCTCTGAGGCTGGCTGGGCCAACTGGGCCTCGGGTGCTGGGCTGAGCCTGCTGGGGGTCTGGAGGCCAAGGGGCCGGCAGAGGGACTCCGGCCGACTGGGCCGCCGTGTCTGGCTCTGCCCAGCGTGTCCAGACGGTGGGCGCATGTGCCCGTGGGCTGGGCGGCCGGGGCCTTGGCAGAGCCCTCCCCTCCCCGGGCCCCCCAGGCAGCCTCTGCAGGGCCGTGCTGCTCTGCTCTGGGAGCGGCCGGGGCGCGGGGTGCCCGGGGCGGACCGGCCGGTAGGGAAGACCCCCCAGCAGGATCCCTGCAGGCCGGCCTGCCCGTGATCCGGTCACCGTGGGACAGTCTCCAAGCGGAGCTGGGCCACGAGGGCGGGGCGGACGGGGCCTCGGCACTGCAGGGGCAGGGCACTGGCAGCCGCGCGTGGCCAGAGGCCAAGTGGCCAGTGCGCACAGGCGGGGGCAGGCCAGTGCGGGCCTCTGCCGGGGCCAGGCTCACCCCACTCTGCTGCCCCCAGGCTGAGGCTGCCGCTGAGTGCGGGGAGGAGCAGGAAGGCGGCAGACGTGACAGCCGGAGGCTGGCGGGCGGCTTCTCCAGGCGCAAGGTCCAAGCCCCGGCCGGGTGCCCCCCGCCCTGGCCCTCCCCGCGCTGGCCGAAGGGGTCTCCTCCTGCCCACGCCCCCCCAGTCTCCGCGGGACCTCCTGGCTGTGTCGTCCAGCTGCGGCTGTGTGGGGGCATCCCACTGGTGCTGGCCCTCGCGGGGCATGCCGGCTCGGGTCCCTGGGGCGGCGCAGGGACAACCCAGGCACTGGCCGCGGGCGTGGGCTCCAGGACGCCCCTCTATGGGCAGGGTCGGGCCTGTGGCCCCCGCTCCTGACGCCCATCTGCCCACACAGAAGAAGAGCAGCAAGCTGAAGAAGGCGGCCAGCGTGGAGGAGGGGGACGAGGGCCCGGACTCGCAGGGCGCCCAGAGCCGAGGGTCAGTGCCCGCCCGGCCCAGCCCTGGGAGACAGCAGAGGGGGAGGGCTGGGCGGGGTGCGGGGTCTCTGCTCTTCTCCCTGAGAGGCCACGTGGCCCCAGGGGTGGCCCCGCTCTGCCCCCCCTGGGCCTGCCTGGCATCTGCTGCGCCTCCCGCACTGGACAGGACGGGACCGCTGCGGACACGTGTGAGCGCGCGCGCCCCGCAGGCCACGCTGACCCGCCCCCCCCCCCCCCCCCCCGGNGGCCACGCTGACCCGCCCCCCCCCCCCCCCCGCAGGGCTGCGCGGCAGAGGAAGACGGTGCAGCTGTCCCGGGCCCTCTCCGACCTGGTCAAGTACACCAAGTCCGTGGGCGTTCACGACGTGGACACGGAGGGTGCGGGCCGGCGGGGGCGGGGCGGGGGCGGGGCGGCGGCCGGGCGGCGGGGCTGACGTGCCGGCGTGCCCGCAGCGGCGTCCAGCTGGCAGGTGTCGTCCTTCAGCGAGGCCCAGGCCCAGCAGGTGCTGCAGCAGAAGCCGGAGCAGTACCTGCGCTTCAACCAGCGCCAGCTGTCCCGCGTCTACCCCTCCTCCCTCCGCGTGGACTCCAGCAACTTCGACCCGCAGCCCTTCTGGAACGCCGGCTGCCAGATGGGTGCGGCGGCGGGCGGCGGGGGCGGGGGGCCGCCCGCGCTCGGCCCTGACCACACCCTCTCCGCAGTGGCCCTGAACTACCAGTCCGAGGGCCGCGTGCTGCAGCTGAACCGGGCCAAGTTCAGCGCCAACGGCGGCTGCGGCTACGTGCTGAAGCCGGAGCGCATGTGCCGGGGTGAGGCGGGGCCCCAGCGCGGCCACCTCGCACCTCCCGCCGCGGCGTGGCCTGCACCTGCCGGGCAGCCCCGCTGTCCTGCCCCCAGGCCCCACTCCCCGCCCCGGTCCACGGGACGCCGTCCCGGGGGTGGGCTGGCCGGGCTTCAGCCCCACCCTTGCTGGGCGCAGCCGCGCAGTGAGTCCAGGTCCCTCAGCCTCGCGCCCCTCCCCAGGAATCTTCAACCCCAACTCCGAGGACCCCCTGCCCGGGCAGCTCAAGAAGCAGCTGGTGCTGCGCATCATCAGCGGACAGCAGCTCCCCAAGCCGCGGGCCTCTATGCTGGGCGACCGCGGGGAGGTGGGGTGAGGCCGGCCTCGGCGCTGGGGGGGGGGCACAGCGCTCGCGGGCCCTGACGCCCCACCCGCCCCGGCCAGATCATCGACCCGTTCGTGGAGGTGGAAGTCATCGGGCTGCCGGTGGACTGCAGCAAGGAGCAGACCCGCGTGGTGGACGACAACGGTGAGGACTCCAGGCCGCCGGCCGGGGCGAGGGCCGGGCCGACCCGACCTGCGCCTCGGCTGACCCGCCCCGCCCGCCAGGATTCAACCCCATGTGGGAGGAGACACTGGTGTTCACGGTGCACATGCCCGAGATCGCGCTCGTGCGCTTCCTGGTCTGGGACCACGACCCCATCGGGCGGGACTTCATTGGCCAGAGGACGCTGGCCTTCAGCAGCATGCTGCCAGGTGGGCGGCGGTGGGCAGCGCCAGGGGCTCGAGCGGGCCGTGGGCGGGCAGGTGGGCGGGGTCGGCGCGGGGCGGGCGGGCTCGGCATGGCGGCGCTGAGCCTCGGGCTTGCAGGCTACCGGCACGTGTACCTGGAGGGCGTGGAGGAGGCCTCAGTCTTCGTCCACGTGGCCGTCAGCGACGTCAGCGGTAAGGTGCGTGTCTCCTGCAGGCGCCCAGCAGGGCCGGGCCCCCGCTGGGCCTCTCCATGTGCGCCGGGAGGTGGGCGCCTGGCCGAGGGTGCCGCCCCGACTCCGGCCGCTGCCCGGCTCCGTGCCCGCCTGGGCTGGGGCCGCGGCGCCGTCTGCCCGCCCGCGGTGGAGGCGCTGCCGTCTCGTCCTGTCTCCGTGCGCCGGCCGGCGCTGTGGTGTCTCACGGCCGTCTCTGTCTCTTTGGTCTTGCAGCGGCTTCTCTATGTTCAAAGCCTTTACGAGCCCGGCCCGTTAGGAGCGCGCAGGTACCCGCGGGGGCCGCTGCATGCGCAGCCCTAGCCGGGCCGGGCGCCAGGGCTGCCGCTCTGTCGCGGGGCGGCCCTCGCAGGCGGCGCGTTTCTGAAGCAGGCCCCGGACTCGGCGAGGCTCCCTGGCCCGCTGTGCGCAGCCCGCTGCGTCCTGCCCCTTCCCCGCGGCCGCGACTCCCCGTGCCTGGACTACAGGCCCAGGGCCCAGCCCGAGTCCCGGGCCTTCTTCCAGATGGGTCGTGACCAGCTCGCTCTGCCTTTGGGGTCTTGAATCGGGCAGCTGATTCAAGTGCTAGCCACTCGCCTCCCGCAGAGCGTCCGGTGAGGCCGGAGCCGTGGCTGCTGTGGGGTCCCTGCATGCGAGGACCTCTGGCCTCGGGCGTGACCAGCCGCTGCCTTGGCTGAGTGAGGCCAGCGTCAGGAGGCTGCGCCTGGCGTGGGCGGCCGGAGCTGGGGCCTGGGCAGCGGCGGACTGGCCTGCAGGCAGGCTCTGAGCGGAGCAGGGCGAGGCGGAGGGGATGCCGGGCAGGGCTCTGGGAAGGCTCCTGGAGCCGCGGCCTGCGGGGGCGCTAGCAGGTCCTGGAGCGCAGCGCAGGCGCGTCCTCGCTGCTAATCCGAGCGCAGCACCTGCCCGGCCAGGCCTCAGGCCTCTGGAGTGGCGGGCTGGGGCCAGGACTCCAGGGCTCCCCGCGTCCTCCCTGCCCTCGCTGGGCCGCCCAAGACCTGCAGACCCGCCCACGCCAGCCGCGA
Source organism: Galemys pyrenaicus (assembly GCA_019455555.1). Taxonomy (NCBI): domain Eukaryota; kingdom Metazoa; phylum Chordata; class Mammalia; order Eulipotyphla; family Talpidae; genus Galemys; species Galemys pyrenaicus. The sequence continues at coordinate 560,275 of JAGFMF010012255.1, forward strand.
AAGGCCTCGCCAAGGACCGAGCGGCCGCTGCCTCCGGTGTGCGCCCTGGAGGCCCCTCCCCGCTCAGTGCGAGGACGCGACCACGCCGGGTCCTGGGCGCAGCCGTGCCGGGCTGGGCGGTCCGGTCAGTGCCTGCCGCCGGCTACGTGGCTTCCTTCTCTTGCAGGGCAAGCAGGCGCTGGGCCTAAAGGGCCTGCTCCTCCGAGGCCCAAAGCCTGGCTCCCTCGACAGCCATGCTGCTGGGCGGCGCCCGGCCCGGCCCTCTGTTAGCCAGCGGCTCCTGCGGCGCACGGCCAGCGCCCCCACCAAGAGTCACAAGCCTGGCTGCAAGGCCTTCCCGGAGCTGGTGCTGGGCTCGCGGGACGCGGGCCCCACGGGGGAGGCCCTGGCCCCGGAGGAGCCCCGCGGCGGCAGCCCCCGAGGTAAGGCCGGGGAGCGGAGTCCAGCGCAGGTGCAGCCACCGCGGGCGCCGGAGGGCCCCGGGCCGGCTGGCGTGGCTGCCGCCTGCATGAAGTGCGTGGTGGGCTCCTGCGCCAGTGAGGACGCCGAGGGCCCACGGAGGGAGCTGCCGGCCGGCCCCGGGCAGGAGGGCGGGCCCGGGGCCATCAGCCATCAGCCCCGGCCCCGGGCCCATTCGCCGGGGGCCCCTGGAGCCACAGCAGGGAAGACCCGGGGGGCCCCAAGGGGTCCCGGGGCTCGGCGGCAGGGCCCGGGCGGCGGCTCTGTGTCCTCGGACTCCAGCAGCGCAGGCAGCCCAGAGGGGGCCCCCCGCTGGCCCGAGGGCGCCCGCAGGCAGCCGGGGGCGCTGCAGAGGGAGATGAATGCCCTGTTCGCTCAAAAGCTGGAGGAGATTAGGAGTAAATCCCCCGTGTTGCCCGCGGGTAAGCCCCGATGCCGCCCGCCTTGCCTGTGCCCTCGGCCGCTCCCGTGCTTGTGTGGCTGCCGCTTCTCCCTGGCTCCCGCGTCCCGCTCGGGGTCTGCTGCCTGTCTGGGCGGCCTGGGTGTGCTGCCGGCAGGGCTGGGAGGGGAGGTCACCTGGCGCCCCCAGCCCGTGCTTGCTGGGCCGTGGCCCACGTGCCCGGTCACGCCCCAGCACCTGCAGGCTCCTTCCCGCTGACCCTCTGCCCTCTGCGCCTGGCCGCTCCAGCCTCTGCCCCGCCCAGGCCCTGCCTGCATGGCCGCCTGTGGAAGGTGGGCAGCGGGAGGTCCCCAAGGGCGCCCCGAGTCTTCGGGCCCATTTACAGGCCACGCGCCCCTGGCCTGGGGAGTCCTTCATGGCCTGCCCAGGGGTGGAGCCCCGCTCTGGGAGCCCGTGGCTCGTCCATGGGCGAGTGGGTCCCGCAGCTGGACTGTGGCTGGGAGGGCGGGCTGGAAGCTCGGTGGCTCCACCCCACCCCGGCAGCCCCGCCCCCTGACCCCGTGTTCTTTCTGTCCCGTGCGCCCCATGCTGTGCGTAGTTAGGAACTGAGAGCAAGGAGAGCCAGGTAACGGCAGGCCCAGCGCTGGAGGGCGGGCTGCCCGGCGCTGGCGTCGAGGGTGCGCAGGCCGGTCGCGGCGCGGTGCTGTGGGCCAGGCCCAGGGCCACCCGACACCCCTCTCGCCCGCAGGCACCCGCCCCTTCTCCGTGCAGAGGTCTGTCTCCCCCCTGTGCAGCCTGGAGACCATCGCAGAGGAGCCGGCCCTGGGCCCCCCCCTGCTGGCAGCTGCTCCCCCCAGCCCCACCCCAGAAGGGCCTCCGGGCCGCCCAGGACCATCTGATGCCGGGGCGACCAGCCCCCCGAGGGAGGCTCTGGGGGCACCCGCGCCCCTCCAGCTCGGGGCTGGGAGCCGGGGGACCCCTCAGAGCAGAGAGGGGGCACGTGGTGGTGGGGATCCGGGTGGGGCACTTGGGGGCGCCTCCAGCAGCCAGATGGACAGCAGGGGCCACCCCCGCACCTCGGGCCACCAGCCTACGGTCAGAAGGGCCAAGAGCGAGGGGCAGATGTCCACAGAGCCCCTTGGGGGCTGGCGGGCTCCGGCCGGGCCCTGCCCCGCCGTGTTCTTGGACTCCACGGGCTGGGACCGGCCCTGGCAGCGGCTGGCGCCGGGCGGCCACCGGGACAGCGTGTCGTCGTCCTCCAGCGTGTCCTCCAGCGACACGGTCATCGACCTCGCCCTGCCGGGCCTGGGCCGCGAGGGCCTGACCGGACGCCTGCCCCTGCGGCCCTGCTCGGCCTCCGCCCCGCGCCTGGACCTGCCCGCTGTGGCCGTGGGCAGACCCCACCCCAACCTGCGGGCCGCGGGCCAGCCGCCTTTGGGCGCCGGCATGCCGAGGCCCCGGCTGCTGCGGGACCCAGCGCCTCCCTGGGGCCGCCTCCCGCCGGCGGGGCTCCGGGACTGCCCGGCGGCGGCGGCGGCCAAGTCCAAGAGCCTGGGGGACCTGACTGCGGAGGACTTCGCCCCCCGAGCCGAGAGCCGCAGCTGGCGCCCGGGCCCGCTCCTGGGGGCGGGGCCGGCGGCGCGGCCGGGGCCGGACGCCCTGACGGAGCAGCTGCGCCGGCTCACGGGCTTCCAGCAGGAGGGGGACATCACGTCGCCCACCAGCCTGGGCCCCACCGCGGACCAGGCTGCGGGGGCCGCGGGCTTCCTACGGCGCGCCTCCTCCCGCAGCCAGAGCCGCACGCGCGCCATCGCCAGCCGGGCCCGCCGGGCCCAGGAGCGGCAGCAGCGCCTGCAGGGGCCGCCGCGGGAAGAGCGGGGTTCGCCCGAGGGCGCCTGCTGCGCGGGCCGGGAGGCCGGTGGGGACGCGCCGGCCCAGGGCCTCCCGCTGCGCCTCTGACTGCCCGGCCTGGGGCGGGGCCTGTCCTTGGGGCCCGCCCCCCGCCCCCTGCCCCCCCAGGACGGTTTAGCCTCGCTCGCGAAACTCCAATAAAACAGTTCCTGCTTCTCCGTGTGGGGCCACCGCCCACTCTGCCGGCGCGAGGGTCCCTGGTCCGCGAGGCTGGGGACGCCATGTCCCTTGGCCCAGAGGCCTTGGCTGGGCGGGCCCCAGCCCCACCCCCAGACGGCCACGGCAAAGGCGCAGCCCAGGAGCTGGGGGTAAGGCGCAGCCCAGGAGCTGGGGGTCGTTGCTCCAGCGCCACCCCCCCCAGTACTGAACTCGGCTCCAAGGGGCCGGGGGAAGCGCACGCACATGGGAGGCTGGCCGCCAGGCATGGAACCAAGTTGGGTGTTGGTGGGGGGGTGCCCCCAAGCTGACCCGAGGCCCCTCAGAACCGGCATTCCCCCCACCCCATCTGGGGGGAGCTGTGGCCCGTCCGGAAGGGCCAGGCGGGGGTGTGGGACACCTGTGGGTGGGCGTGGGGTCACAGGGCTGCAGCAGCCAGACTGAGCCCCACTCCCACTCGAGAGGAGCCTGGCCAGGGACACTGTCCCTGAGCGCCCCCTTCAGGCCACCGTCACTGCTCAACCCCCACCCCGCAGCAGCAAGGGAACATCTGGGCCACACTGCCCCTTCGGTGGCCCCAAGCGGCCTGCCGAGCGCCTCACGGAGGGGTCTCGCGTCTAGGGACCAGCCTGCCCGGCTGGCCACCTGTGTGTTGGGCCCCGGGCCAGCACTGCCCTGCCCAACCAGGGGCGGGGGGTGGTCGACCACTGGCCAAGTTAGGGCCAGAAGACCACAGAGGTGCCCCAGGCCTGCAGACCCAGCCTGCGTGGGTCTGGCAGCCGTAGAGGAGTGGGGAGCGGCGGGGGGCCGGGCCGAGGGCAGGCAGGTCTGGCCAGGCCTCCTGTGTCCCCAACTCCCTGAAGAGCCAGGTTCACGACCCCACAGACCCGGCAGCTGCTTGGGGCAGCCCGCAGCCAGGGGCAACCCCGGTCCCTGTTCCCTGAAGCCTGAGCCCCCAGACTGCTGAGCGTAGCCCCCCGGAAGTCAGGGCTCCCTGCGCCCCGGAACAGGAGGGTCACGAAGTGGTCGCCCAGCCCTGGCACCTCCAGACTGCAGGGCGGGAGCTGGGGGTGCGGTGGACAGGCCTCCAGCCAGTCTGACCGGGGAGGGGCTCCCCACCCACGCTCACTCAGCCTCCTCTGTCCCCCACACCCGACGGCCTCGCAGCTTTCCCCGGGGCCCCGCTGCAGAGCCCCCCGCAGGACCCCCTCAGCGGCCATGGGACGCAGGCCACAGCAGGGCCCTGGAGGGCCCGAGAGGGCCGGCGGCCCAGCGCCTGGGAGGCGGAGGCTGCGCCGGGCGCACACACGCGCACGCATGTGGGAGCCGTGTAACAGTCACTTGTATTCCAACACGCGCCGGACGCGCGGCCAGCCCGGCCCGCCCCCGGGCCGCGGGGCCTGTCCTCAGGTGGCCGGAGCCGCCTCCCTTGCTGGGACCTCGTACTTGAAGATGACGCTGAAGAGCCGGCCGCCCAGCCGCTCGGCCAGCCAGGCGTTCTTGACGACGGCCAGCTTGAGGCTCTCACAGCGCAGGGCCGCATGGTAGTTGGTGTGGACGGCGCGGCCCATGCCCTCGATGACCACCAGGTCCGCGCCGCGCTCCCGCACCAGCGCGGCCAGCCCCGTGTCCAGGCGGCTTCGGGGGGAAGGGGGCAGTGAGGGGGGTGGACGCCGAGCCCTGCCCGCGGCGCCCCTGGCGGGCCCCGTCCCAGGGCTGGGAGGCCCTTTGGCGCACGGGCCTCGAGGACACCATCCACTTGGAACGTCCAGGGCTCCCAGGGGGCGGTCAGCGGGCGGGGCAGGCCGGGGTGGACGGGGGCCCGCCCTGGGCCGGGCGGCAGTACCTGAGGTCCAGGCAGGGCGAGCTGGAGCCCGTCTGCGCCAGCAGCAGCCTCTCCTCGCTAAGCGCCGAGCTGCCGGCACAAGGGGCGCCGTGAGGGGGCGCCCCGCACCCCGACCCCACCTCCGTGCGGGCGGCCCGCGCTTACTGGACGACCGGGTCCATGGCCGCGATGCGCTCGGCCACCAGCAGGGACTCGCTGTGGGTCACGTCGTTCAGGGCGGGGCCCGAGTTGCAGGCCAGGACCACCTGCGGGGGCCGAGGCTGCTCAGGGCCGGCCCGCCCGCCCCAGCCCTCCACCGCGGGCCTGGCCCAGCGCCCACCTACCTACCTGCCCCCAGCTGGCGGCGCCGGCCCACGGGCGCAGGCCGGGCAAGGGCGCGGCCGCCACACTCACCTCCGTCCCTCTAGAGAGAAGCTCCCTGACAAAGGGGAAGACTCCCAAAATGACGTCTACTCCACTGTTATCTGCGAAAATTAAGGCACATTTGTGAGGGGGCCCCTGAAAGACAAAACAGACGTTCAGTCGGGGACAGGTGGTCCAGCCTCTCGGCGCCGCGCTCGCTGCCAGGGCCCGGGCCAGCGGGGAGCGGTGCAGGACCCAGGCCCGGCGGCCCGACAGTGCCGCGCCCCGCCTCCCCGGCGCCGGCAGGACGGGCAAGGCGCTCGGTACCTTCAGCCTCTGCAGCCAGGCGTCGTAGGCATCCACCAGCCAGGGCCGCTCTGCGGGACACCAGCGGTCAGCGCCCGCGCCCGGGCAGCTTGCCCAGCCGCTCTGGCCCCCACAGCCGTGGCGCCCGTGTGCCTACCTTGCAGCTTCTGCTTGGCCTCCTCAAACCCGAACTGAGGGTCCGACTCAAGGACGCTGCGGGGAAAGGGGAGCGTCGCAGAGACCCCGGCCTGCAGCCGGGCCCGTGTCCCCGAGCCGGGCAGCAGCGTGTCCTCTGGGACATGGGTGGCGGGGCTGGGAGACCCCCACCTGGCGGCCTCCAGCCTCGCCTAGGCAGCCCACGCTCCCAGAGAGGCCGGGTGGCGGCGGGAGGCCAGCTCTGCGCCCGAGGGCGATGGGAGCCCGGGCCACGGCGGCAGGGAGAGCTGGGCGCAGCAGACACCTACTCGGAGACGGCCTTGGCGCCCCAGTCGAAGACGTTCCCAGCCAGGAGCCCGCGCACCAGGGCCAGCTGCCGCTCCTCCCAGCCCAGCGCGTCCAGACCGCGGACGACCCTCCGGAAGCACTTGAGCGCGACGCCGTTCTCCCTCTGCTTCACCTGCGGGTGGAGAGGCGGCGGTCACGGGCACCGCCAGGCAGGCCCAGGCCGGGCTCGGGCGGGAGACTGGACGCCGCGCCAGGGCCAGGACGAGCGGGCCGCTGCCCTGGGGGCGCGGGGCGCTCACCTTGGAGTAGGGGTCCGGGAAGCTGAACTCGTTCAGGCAGTGCTCCCTCGTGTCCAGGAGGCTGCGCACGGTCAGGGTGCCGTAGGCGCTGCAGGAGGGGAGTAGCTGGGCACGCGTACGGCCGCGGCCCCACTCCCGCCCGGGCTGCCCTGGGGGTCCAGGACCCGTGGGAGCCGCAGGCTCGCCCCCGGGCGCCCCGCCCCGCCCCGCCCGGGCCCCGCTTACAAGGGCTGGTGCCGCAGCGTCTGCAGCTTGTCCCAGTACTTCTGCCGGAACTTCTCTGCCCGCTCGGCCGCGTCCGCGGAGCCCGGCTGGCTGGCCACGGCCCGCTTCACCACCTGCTGGGACCGGCGCTCAGCGGCGCCCGCGGTGCTGGAGCCGCCAGCCACGGGGGCCCCCCGGTGCCCACCCACGGCCGGCCGGGCCCCTTGGCCCCAGGGGCGTGCCCGCTGACGACCAGGGCGTGTGGCGCCGTGACACGCCCACCGCCGGGACGGGCACTGCGTCCCACCATGCGGCCCAGGAGCTGGGGCCTCCCGCTTCGCTCAGCAGCCTGGACCGGGCGGCGGGCAGGGCCTCCCGGCGCCCGCCCTCCGGCGTCTCGGGGCGGCGGCCTCTTGGCCTCACCCCGTCCAGGGCCTCCTCGAAGCAGGTCAGCCAGTACTGGCGGGCCAGGGCGTCGTCTGTCAGGTTCACGGTGTCGGGCACGTAGGAGGACGGGTCCCGGAGCAGCGGCAGCGTGACCAGCGGCCTCTCCAGTCGGTCCATCTCCAGCAGGTCGAACTGAGCGGAGCCACAGGAGGGTGAGACGGGCAGCCTGGGACCAGGGCCCGCCGGGCCTCGGGGCCTTGCCGGACAGGCCCCGGCGGCAGGGATGGGCAGGCGCCCTCGGCTCCCCGGGCCCCGGGCCTGGCGCCTGCCAACTTGGCAGGAAGGGCTGTACCTCGCGGGGCTCCGAGCCTGCTGCCCAGGCCACCCTGGCCACAGCACGCCCCGCTGGCCGGCCGCTCCTGCCCCACCCCGCTTTCTTGCCACTGCCCTCCCTTGGGTCCAGAGCCCCCGACTGGCTCTTCCTGGCCCCGGAGTCCTGGGGTGGACACCCCTGCCTGCCCTCGGGCTCCTCAGCTCTCGTCAGGGCCCGGGCGTTACACCCAGAGACCCGCCCTGTGCCCGCCCCAACAGGGTGCGCCAGGCTTGGCAGGGGCCGGGCGCGGCCTCAGTCAGTGGCTTTCAGACCCTCCGCCCCCACTGCCACCGCCGCGCCCCCACCCCGGGAAGGCAGCCACCCCCCGGCGCGCCCACGCTGGTCCCAGCGCCTGAACAACGCGGAGGGAGCACAGGGAGGCGCGCGACGTTGCCCTGCCCGCCCCGCCCTGCCAGGCTCACCGTGCCGCTGCGTGCCCGCTGCGCCGGGCCCAGGCCGGGGGGCGAGCTCATCAGCCCCGAGCTGCCGGCGTAGTTCTCGCCCCAGCTGTACTGGTCGGGGTCTGGCGGCAGAGGCGGTGTCACCAGGCCCGCTGCTCGCTGGCCGCGGGGCTGCATGCGCGGCCCGAGGGGGGGCTGGAGCGTCCGCGGGGGAGGCCGCGGCCGGCCGAGGTAAGGGTCGTGCACGGCCAGTGCCCTGCCCGCGCCTGCTGCTTCCGTGGCCCCCTGGGGTCCTGCCGCCCACCTAGAGGCCGGTCCCCGGGCCCTGGGGGTACCTCCACGGAGCCGCCCGTCCACTCCCGCCTGGGCCTGCACCACCGCCCGCCCGGCCCCACCTCGCGGCCACAGACCCGCCCCGTGACGCCCCACTCACTGTCTTGCTCAGCCCCCTTCAGGAAGGCGCCAATGGCCCCCAGGTAGCCCTCGTGCCTCAGGAACAGCGCCTGCACCTCCCCCTGCCGGCGAGACCCCGCTGAGGCCAGCGCCGGCCCGAGTCCCCCGACCCCGAGCTCACTCGGGAGGGAAGCACCCGGCCCCGCTGTGAGCTCTGCTGCCCGGCGGCCAGCTACCTTGGAGAAGAAGTTGATGCTGTAGCTGATGGTGCGCATGGTGGCCGGATGGCCGCGGATGAAGAAGCCGCCGAAGTAGACGCGGCCCAGGCCGTGCAGCCGGGCGTGCAGGCAGGCCAGCTGGCCGATGTCGTTGCTGATCATGTGCAGCAGGCTCTTGGCCACGTCCTCCCTGGAGAACTCTGGGGGGGAGGGGCCCCTAGGCAGAGCGCGGGGCGGGGCGGGCCACCTGCCGCCCGCCCCCGGGGGCGTGGGGAGTGCCGCCCAGGAGGGCGGCTGTCCCCCAAGGGCGCGCCCCGCTGGGCCCCACCTGTGTCGGCCGTGGCCGACTTCCCGAAACTGCTGGCGATCAGGTTGCCGCTGAGCCCCAGGGTCTGGTGGGCCCCGCCGTACACGTCCCGCACCAGCACGTCCACGTTGGCGTGCTGGCCCCGGGAGGCCAGCTGCAGCAGCTCGTCGAACTTCTGCGGGCGTCCGGCGGCCGTGAGTTGGGAGCAGCCCCGTGCGCCGCCCGGGACGGCCGTGCGCGGGGCGCCCCGGCAGCCCCAGTACCTTGGTTTTGGTGAGCAGCGCCCCGAGCCCCCAGAAGGTGCCGCCGCCGATGGAGCTGCCTCCGACCCACTCGAACCGGTCCTCGGTCTCCACCTGGGGTGCACAGGGAGCTCATGGGCCCTGGAGCCCCGCTACGCCCAGCAGGCTCCAGAGCGCCGTGGCTCGGGAGAGCCGGGGGGTGGCCGCACTGCAGAGGCTGCATTTGGGGGTGTGCGGGTGCTGGGCTGGGAAGGGCCCCCGCCCAGGGAGCCAGCCTCACCTTCACGATGGAGACACCGGAACCGATGTTGACAAGCAGGTAGGGGAAGATGTCGGGGTGATTCGTCTGGAACCGGAACTCGGGGTCCGCGTCTTTCTGGTACACGAAGGCCTCCTGGGGGATGTTCTTCAGCACGAAGTTGCAGCCCTTGATCAGGCAGGTCATCACGTCCTCCTTGTCCACTCTGCAGGGGGGCACTGAGAAGAGCAGGGTCCGGGAGGGGCCTGCCCCCCAGCCTGGCCGGGCCTACAGGCCCCGCCCCAGGCCCGCACCCGAGGCTGCAGGGCGCTCCCCGCCGCCCCGCTGGCCCCCGGGTGCCCCAGGCCCTGCCAGCAGGAGGGGGAGCTGCCTGCAGAGTGGGGCCCGCCCACGTGCGCCGCCCCCC
>JAGFMF010012255.1:569672-590726 GCA_019455555.1 Galemys pyrenaicus
GGGGTGGGGGCGGCCCCGCTCACCTCAGCCGCAGCTTCTCCTCGATGAGGTCCTTGAACTTGTAGGCGCCGCCGCCGGTGGCCTGGATGACCGTGGTCTCGGTGCTCACCAGGTGGTCTCTGATGAAGTCCAGGCAGGCCTCCATGTAGGCGTTCTCGAACTTGACGAAGTGCAGGCGGGCTGTGACCTCCTCCTGCACCGAGATCTCGTAGGGCGGCTCGTGCTCCTGCTCGGCGTCCTGGGGGCGTCCATGTGTGTTGGGAGGGCGCTGCGGGGTCCCGAGGCGCCCACACGGGCGCCGAGCCAAGCCGGGAGGCAGCGGCCACCAGCCCGGAGCCCAGGGGTGTGCTGGGCGCCCGCGGCCCACGCCAGGCGCTGGACTCACCTTGCCCGCGTGGTCGAAGGACCGCACCTTGGCCACCTTGTGCTGCACCGTGGAGTAGTAGGCCAGCTTGGTCAGCGAGCCGCCTGCGGACACACGCGGGGCGCTCAGGGGCGGGGGGGTCGGCGGCTCCCCTGCCAGCCCGGAGGCCTCTGCCGGCCCTGGGTGCCCAAGCACGGTGGCCCTGCCCGCAGCCTGGGGACGGGGCGCCCTTTCGCAGGGCCGCAGTGCCGCGGGCAGCGGCTGGGGAGGCTCCACCTTGGCTCTCATCTAGAAAGCGGCACAGAGAGGGATGCCGAGGGCGCACGAGGGCCCGGACGTGGGCCACCAGCAGGGCCGGGGGAGGCCCCCACTTCCGCTGCCTGAGCCCTGCTCAGAGTGAGGGGAGCCCCCCGGCACGCGGAGGGTCGCCTGCGGGGCCAGCATCTGGCCACGACGCCCAAGGGCAGCTGCGAGGGCAGCACCGCGGGAGGGTGGGCAGGGGCTCGATGGGGAGAGGCAGAAACCCTCGGGCCGAGAGGGCAGCGGTCATGCCCCGAGGGGTCAGGGCTCCAGCCAGAGGCAGCTCTGGGGACAGCAGCGCGGGCCAAGGCAGCCACAGCCCAGCCCAGCCCTGAGGTGGGCGTCTAGCCCGCCCCGCCGGGCCCCGCGCTGCGGTCTCTTCGCCCCACTGGGGCCCAGGTGGACTTGGTCTCAGCCTCCATCCCTCTTGCGGGCCCCAGTGAGACCTGGCCACTCAGGGGCACCGAGCACACCCGAGTGCCTCCTGCGAGCAGCCCACCTGGGCTTGGCCCCAAACAGGCCGCTGGGGCCAGCACTCCCTCTGGACAGCCCCAGCGCTAGCGCCCAGCACGTGACCTCAACCAGGCTGGCCGGGTCCACTGCGCTGGCCACGCGCCGCGTTTCTCCCGTGAGCGGACGGTTGGCAGCACCCGGGACTGTGGGCGGCTCACGCCCTCTGGGCCACTGGCACCACAGGCCCGGCAGACCTCAGAGGACGAGTGGGGCCTGAGGGGCAACTCTGGACTCCCCACGCCCGCCTGGCCCCGGGCAGGCCCGCACCTGCTGCCAGGCCAGACCGCCCAGGCCCCACCCTCGTGAGCCAGGGCTGCCTCACAGGCACTCGGGCCGCAGGGCCGGGCCCATTCTCAGCGATCCCCTCCTCCCTGGAGGGCAGGGCCCCTAAGCCCAGGACTCAAGTGACCCCAAGAACAGGGGAGCAGGGGACGCGCTCAAGACAGCAGCAGGGGCCTCTGGGGCCGGCGGGTCTGCCTGGGCTCCCGGATAGCGGGGGTCCACACAGCAGGTGCCAGGGCGGGAGGGGTGCTGGGCCCGGCCCACCGTCCGGGTCTCCGGTGGTCACGCGGCCGCCTGGGTCAGCAGGCACAGGCAGACTCAGACCTCAGCGAGGTCCTGCGGAGGGGGCGGTGCAGGCGGAGGCGCTGGGCCTCAACGCCAGCGGCGGACAGGCCCAGGGCCGGCTGCTCTCTGGCTAGGCGGTTGCCTCCGGAGCTGACCCGCTCTGGCCTCACAGCCTCCTTATCAGGAAAGGGCGCCCGCAGGCGCTGGGTCCCGCCAGCCCCAGGATCAGTACCCAGACAGCGGCCATTGGGATGCGCTGCAGGGGTGTGGGCAACCGGGCTGCAGCCGCGCGCCCACAGCCCGGTGGAGGCCGGCGCAGCACCTGCCGGGCCCGCTCCGGGCTGCGGGGTCCAGCGGACACTCACGCCAATGTCAGCGTCCGCGAGCGAGCGCGGCGGCGGGGCCGGCCGAGCTAACGTGTGCGCGGCCAGCGGGGCTACCACGCCCCCTCGTCTCCGCCCGGAACCCTCCCCCCGCCCCGCGCCCGCCGCCCACTCTGCCCCCCGCGCGGGAGGTCCGGGGCGCCCGCCCCTCCCCGCCCGGACTACGAGGCCCGGCATGCCGCGCTCCGGCCGCGCGGCGCCCGCCGGGAGCTGCAGTCCGGCCGCCGCGGCGAGCGCGGGCACCGGCGGCCCCGCGGACTACAAGTCCCGACGGGCTGTGCGCGCGGGGCCGCCCAGGCCCGCCCCGCCGGCAGCGCTGGCGGCCCGCGCCCCCGCCCTTCGTCCTTGCCGCCGCCCCCGGCCCGCCGCCCGCGCCCACGCCCACCGCGCGCCGCCCGCCCGCGGCTACCGATGTCTATGGCGAAGCGCTTGGCGTTCTCCAGGTTGCGGAAGATCTCGTCGGGGGGCAGCGTGATGCTCTTGTCCAGGCTGTCCCCGCTGCTGCCGCCGCCGCTACCGCTCGCTCCGCACTCCGCCATTTTGAATGTGCCCGGCCAGCCTCATCATCCATGGAGATATATGCGCATATATTTGACTGCTAAACGCCCCCGCGCATAGATTATGCTAATGAGGCCCCGCCCGGCCCCGCCCGCCCCCGCGGTCTCGGGCCCTGAGCACCCTCCCGGCCCGCCTGGGCGGCCAGGGCTGCGGCCGGACGCCGGGCCGTAGTCTTTGTTGTTCTTTCACGGAGAGGGCCAGATGATGCCAGTGCAGGGGGCGCCCGGGGTTTGCAGGCCGCCAGAGACCTGCCTCCGCCGGGCACCTGCCTGGAGAGCGCGCGCCCAGCCGGCCCCCGACGCGGCCCCAGGACTGCCGCCGCCAGAGTCCATGAAGAAGAGGGGTGGACCCCAGCCTGCAGAAGACGGGCTCTGCGGCCCGGAGCGTGCAGGGAGCCTGCCTGGGGAGCTGCCTTCCAGTGTCCGGGGGTCTCCGGGAGCATGCAGGGTCACCCCGCGTGAACTGAGAAGCTGGCCAGGGACCCGGTGGCAGTGGGAAGGGCTCTGGGCCGGCCGGCCAGAAGCCCCACTGACGTGGGCTCTTTAGGGCTGTCTCCCTCAGAGGCACCAGGCTCTTTGGGGGAAAGCCTGCCTCGGAAGCAAACGAGGTCTCAGGTTTCTGGGTACCTGCCTCGCCGGTGACCCTGGGCCTGACCCCCGTCTGAGGATGCCCAGCTGCCCGCAGGCCCACCGGCAGACCCAGCCCTGGGGTGTAGCCGCAGCGCCAGACATGCGGGAGGCTGCCAGGAGGCCGAGGGGCCGGGGTGCAGACCTCCGGCAGTGGGGCACCGTGGCCAGCCTGGCCAGGGGTCACACCCACCAGGCCACTGATGGGGCTGGGACCCCTCGACGAGGTGCTCCCCACGCGAATAAACATTTGGGATGTAGGTGCAACCTCCCTGTCCTGCTCTCCCATCCAGGGGCCTCCGCAGTGACCCCAGAGGCCATTGGCAGGCCCTGGGCTGACCTGGTGGGGGCGCCAGTGGGCACTCCCTGCAGAGTGGACAAAAGGGGCTGCCTGTCAGGCTGCCGGGGAGGGCAGGCTGGGACCCAGGGCTTGAATCTCTGTGAGGGCCCAGGCCCTGGTCCAGCCCCTCCTGCTGCCCACCGGGGGCGTCTGCCCCAGAGGGGGACTCGAGCTAACTCTTACTTCCTCAGCCAGCGCTCTGGAGCCGCCTAGAAGTAGATGCCCTTTCTGGGGAGGGACGGCCCTTGCCGCTTGTGCCTGTCTGCTAGGCCCAGCCCTGGGAGCAGGCACCTGCGGGGAGGGCAGAGCAGCAGGGGGAGGGGGCGCAGGCGGCAGGCGCCCTCGGGCGCTGACCTTGGGGCAGGTGCTGTGGCCCACGGGGAGGGTGGCTAGGGGGTGTGTTTGGCCCAGAGCAGCCCCTGTGCAGCTGGACAGCCTGAGCACCCTGTTGCTGCCGTTTTGCCCACCCCCACCTGCAGGGGCACCCCGCACCCTCTCCCATTCACAGCAGGAGCCTAGCGCGCCCCAAGGCTCCTCTGCTTCCCTGCACGCCTCCACCTCTCGCTCCCCCACCTCAGCCCCTTCCTCACCCACGCCCACCCAGCCTGGTGCTGCTTCCTATGTCCAGTGGCAGGAAGACCCCACGCCCACGGCTGCGGACGGGGCGCCCGCTCCGCTCACCGACCGGCCCACCCGCTGGCCCAGGACACACGTGAGGCAGGAGGACACGCTGGGGCTCAGAGCCCGACTTTTATTAGCAGTGCGCACAGCAGCCCGCGGCCGGGGCTCGTCAGGTGCAGAGGCGCCCCCGGGATCCTTTAAGGATCATAGTAGCCCCGCCGGCCCTGCGGCGGCCGCGCTCCTATGAGGATGCACCTTGAGTTCCGCCTTCACGAAAGGCAAATTGCCAGGGCGCGGCCGCCGCAGGGCCCGGCCCAGCAGCAGCGCGGGCGAGGAGCGGCCTCCACCTGCGGCCGGCGGGCGGACCCTGACGCCACAAATATCGTGGCACCCGCGCGGACTTCCCAGAAGTCAGTTGCTGAAATGCAAGCACAGAACCGCCCCCTGGGGGCGCACTCGGGCGGGCGGCGGCCGGCCGGGGGCCCCCGGGACGCGGCCGCGCGGCTCCGCCGATGGCCCTCCTGCTGGCCGGCAGCCCGGAGAGGCCTGCGGGAGGGGACCCGCCTCCCGCCCGCGGGCGAGGGCCGGCCGGCCTCCCAGTCCCGGCGCGGCCGCGGCGGCCGCGGGTCACCAGGGTCGCCAGAGGCCGCCGGCGGGTTGGCGGGCGGCCGCGGAGGTCTTGGGGGCGGGCGGCGGGGGCGGGGCCGCGGCCGGCGCCTTGGCCTCCTTGGGCGCGGGGGGCGCGGCCGGGGGGCGCTGGAAGTGGTACAACAGCTTCCTCTGCGTGTCGCCGGCCGCGTGCAGCGTCAGGAACTGCACGGCCTCCTGCAGACACCACGAGTAGCCCTCGCTGTAGTCCTGGTGCAGGCTCTTGGGGCCGGCGGCGGCGGCGAAGGCTGCGGGGGGCGGCCGTGAGCGCGCGGGCGGGCGGCGGGCGGGCGCGCGGGCGGGCGGCGGGCGGGCGGGGCGGCGCTCACCTTTGCTGTGCTTCAGGTAGCTGACGGCCATCTCCAGGATGTCGGCCTTCTCCAGCTTGGAGTTGGGCTGGTGCCGCGCGAACTCCTGCTCCAGCAGCAGCTTGAGCTGCTCGATGCTGCTGTTGATGCGGTCGCGGCGCATCTTCTCCACCACCGGCTTCCGCAGCTGCGGGGGAGGGGGCGTCAGGGCGCCGCGCGGGGCCGGGGCGCGGGGCCGGGGCGCGGGGCCGGGGCGCGGGGCCGGGGCGCGGGGCCGGGGCGCGGGGCCGGGGCGCGGGGCCGGGGCGCGGGGCCGGGGCGCGGGCCGCGCACTTACTCGGTTTTTCTCTTTGGGGCTGAGCAGCTCCACGGCCACGGTGCTGGGGGCCATGCCTGGCGCGGACGGGCGAGCGGCGAGCGGCGGCGCGGCCGGCTGGCGCGGCGGGCGCCCCTATATAGGCGGGGTGGCGGGCTGGCGCCTGGGGCCCGGGTGCCGCGGCCGTTCCCACACTCGGCGGCCAATGGCGGCGCGGGCCGCACAAAGGCGCCGGCCCATTAGCGCACGCTAAATTGCCTGTGAATTGGCGCGGGCACAATGGGCGCTCCCCAAGGAGCAGGTGGGCCGCGCGGCACAATGTCCGGGCTGTGGGAACGCGCTCGCCCTCATTAGCATCCCGGGGCCTGATGCCCGGAGCCCCGCGCCTCAATATGCTGCCTTTTCCCAGGCCGCGGGCGGGGCGGGGGCAGGAAGGAGCGCCCCGCCCCCCACGGCGGCCTCGCGGGCTGGCACAGGCGGGCACCGGGAAGGCTTCGGAGGGAGGGGCTCAGAGGTCCCGGGGGAGGGGCGCCCCAGGCAGGGACCCGCTGCCCCCAGGGGAGGGGTCTGTGCACGGGGGTCACCCCTCCTGGCCCGCGGCGGTTCGGCTGCACCTGGGACAGGGGATGCCGCGGCCCCAGGAGAGGGTCTGGTGCCTTCCTGGCGGGGCTCCCAGCAGCTTTGGGAGCCAGAGCACCTGAAGTGCCCAGAGTGGGCGGCCTGGAGACTGACCTGGGGTCCCCCCAGCGGCTCCATCTTCTGGGGAGTGTCTGAGCTCTCAGGGTCCCACCGCCCACCTGGCTGGGCTCCGACTGGCCCTCCCCGGACCCCGTGGCCCGGGCGTACCTGCACAGGTGTGCGACCGCACACAAGAGTCCAGGTGCCCCGCCGCTGGCTGGCTGCCCTCTGCGTGGCCTGGGGGCACTTGAGGGGTTCGCTCTCCTGGGGCACTTTGGGTGGGTGGGGCGAGGGGTGCCCGGCGCAGACACAAGTCAGAGCCAGGCAAGCCTGGAGCCCACGCAGTGCTGGGTCGACAGACCCAGGGGCCCTCGGTGTCCGGCCAGGCTCATGGGGCCTCAGAACCACCAGCCCCACCTGGGGCTCCGAGCAGAGGACTCTGATGGGAGCCCCCTGCCCAGAATGCCCCATTCTCTGCAGCGCGGTACAGCAGGGGTGCAGGGAGGGGCTCTGCAGGGTGTCCACCCAGGGCCGAGTTGGGCTGCGTCGGACTTGGTGACCAGAGTCCACCTCCGGGGCCCACGGTCACCAGGGGACACGTCCCTGTGGCCAACAGCGGGGAGCGAAGGCCCTAACAGGGGTCCAGCTCATGCCCCTCCGGGGTCGTTGCAGTGACCCCCAGCCACAAGACCTGCGCCGGGGTACCCCGCACAAGGCGCCCCCCAGAAGCAGTGAAGTCAGCTGCGCCCCAGGCTGGCTGGTCCCCTCCAGGAAGGCTGGGCTGGGGTCTCCCAGGCGCAACCTCAGGTGACTCTGGGGGGGGAGAGCCCCTATTTACCTCTGACACCTGCTCCTCCTCCACCTCCCCCCAACAGCACCTCTCTGAAAGGGACACAGGCTCCCTCACAGCGGGGGTGAAGGTGAGGGCTGGGCCCCGAGCTGGGGCTCCTCTCTGAGCTGGTGGCCCCTGCAGCAGGCGTCTCCCGCCCGGGCACCTGGGACGGTGTGTGACGTCGCACACTCGCCTCTGCTCCTCTGCCGGCCCGACGCTGGTCCTCCCGGCTGCACTGAAGCGCACGTGGGGCTTGAACTGGGAAGCCGGCACTGCCTAGGGTGTCTGCCTACGTGTGCGCCGGGGTGCCGGTGGGCAGGGTGGGACGCCCAGGGAGGGCCGGGCAGGTGCGCAGCCCAGGCGGAGGGGCCTCTGGGACGAGGGCGAGCCCCATGCCCGCCCGCCAGCTCGGTCTCGGCCGCTGGCAACGGGCTGGGCCGCGTGTGCCCTGACCGCCTGCGGCTGGCCGGTGGGGACCTCTGGGCTCTGCCCAGAAGGGAGGGCAGCGCCCTGCCCGCTCCCTCTTGCTTGGGGGCAGATGGCCAGGGCCGTGTCCTCTCCCGCGGCTCCCCCAGGCCGGCTCTCAGCCCAGCCGAGACACGTGCCAGGGCCGCCGGCCCCCACTGCCCCGCTGCCGGCCCACCCGCGGCGGCGCTGCGCGGTGCGGGTGGCGGGTGGTGGGGCCGCCCCTCCCGGCCTCCCTGCCCGGAGCCGCTTTGATCCAGTTCTCATGGCGGGAAATACGAAGTGAATGGTGCTCGGCCCGGGCGCGCCAGATGGCCGCTCGGCAGAGGCACACGCCGCCTTTGTGCCCTGACGCGTGAATGGGCTGGAGTGTGGGAAACTCGCCGGCGCTCTCTCCGGAGGTGGGGGCGGGGCGGGGCGGGGCGGGGCCGCGGCCTGGCAGCGGCCGGGTGTGGGGCCCCCAGCAGCCCAGCTGGAGGGGGCGCAGCCCCCCAGGCTGGAGGACGAGGGAAGTGTGTGCTGCCCTCACTGCCGAGGGGCCAGTCCGCCAGGAGCCGGCGAGGGAGGGGCGCGGAGTCGCAGGGCGGGACAAAACGCCAGGGGGGACCCCTTGCTGAGGGCTTGGGGCTCCGGGCAGGCCGGGGTGGCCCCAGGCGTGACCCGCAACACCCTCAGAGGACCCCGCGGAGCCGGCACTGGCCACGTGGACCCCAGCTGGGGGACACCCTCACCCGTGCCCCTGGCGCAGTCACCTCCACGGGCGGGAGGGGCGGGGGTTGGGAGGGCTGGGCTTCCCCTCAGAGTTCCAGCGGCTGGGTGGGGGCCACAGCAGGGCGAGTGGACCAAGAGGCAGCCGGAAACGGGTGGCGCCTGCAGGTTTTGCGTTGTGTGTTCCAGCACGATGGAGAAGAGTGCGGGATGCTCAGCCCCGGCCCCAGCCAGGCGCCCCAGCTCGGCCCAGAGCCACACCCGCACCCGGAACGAGGCCCCGGCAGCAAGGCCCGGCCTCCGGGGTCTCCGCCTTGGGCGGCTCGGGAGACAGGCGGGCAGGGGAAGCCTGGCCGGACCGCCAGGTCCAGCACTGTCGCCTGGCCGCGCACTGGTGAGCCAGTGCCCAGCGTGGCGCCAGCCCTGCCCCCTCTCTGCTCAGCAGCCTTCAGGGCGCCGCCTGCTCCAGCTGGGGGTGGGGCGCTGAGCTGGCTGGAGGGGGCCGTGGAGGCCTCGCATCCTTGACTCCGGGGTGGTCAAGGTGGGTGGCTGTGGTGGCCGCTGCTGAGTCGACCTGGGGCACACGGGGCGAGTGCTGAGGCACCTCCCAGCAGACAGGCCCCTGCGGCTGCAGACAGGGCCAGGGCCGGCAGTGGACAAAGGCCGGGCTTTGAGGCGCGGGACGCACGAACTGCCTCTGTGGGCCCAGAGGTCCTGGGCGTGGGGTAGCGCCCGAGCCCGCGGAGGGGGCGCTGGGCCCGCAGAGGCCTGCAGGAGCGCGCCTCGGAGGAGAGGAGCCCCCAGGCCCCGCTCTGTGCACCCTCCTGGGCCAGACCCAAGAGCTGAGCATGGAGGGGGCTCTCCCTCCCCCGCGCAGCTGACCCTGTGCCGAGGGGCCGGACACACTTCCATGTAGGAGACAGTGGGGGTGTGGGTGGAGTTCCGTGGGAGACAGGCCTGGAGGCAGCCTGACGTGGACTGGAGGAGGGAGCCCCAGAGCTGGGGCTGGGGGGCCGCGTGCAGTCCTCAGTGCCCAGGACCACTGCCTCCCTCCCAGGTGTCGGGGCACAAGGGACACCTGGGGTCCATGGGGGAGGGGGGCTGCCACCCAGCAGCGGGCCTGGGCCAGGGGACTTCTGCCTCACGCCCCGGCTGGGTTCCAGGCTGCAGAGGGGGCCCAGTGCTCTTGGGCCCTCTGGGCTCCACGGCCATCTTCTCGGCAGGACGGCCACAGCCGCAGGGCGATGGCCCACGGGCCCAGGCAGAGGCTGGCCGGAGCAGGACCGAGCACGCCAAGGCTGGGTCGGGCCGCTCTGCCCCGCACGCTCCGCCCTGCCCAGCTGCCCCGTGTCCTCCCCGCGCTGGGACCCAGGCCCCCACCCCAGCCAGCGGGCCGCCCCTCCGCTGCCGTCTTGTGCTGAGTCCTCTGGCCGGGTGCCCCAGACCTGCTGAGATGTAACCCGGGGTGGGCAACCTGCAGACCCGCCTCTGAGGGCCCCGGGGAAGCGCCTGTCTGTCGTGTGTGCTCGGGGTGGGGGGGGGCTGGCGGGTCAGGGTGAGGTCGGAGCACCCGCTCCAGCCCCGCGGGAGCCCGAGATGGAGTGGGGATGGCGTTAGGGGGCTGAGGCTGGGGTGACGCTGGGGCAAACTGGGGCACGGAGCCAGGCACAGCCGGTTGCCCCTGCGCCCCGGCTAGGCGCAGGCCCCCAGCAGGCCGGCCGCCCCTGGCTTTCTGCGGGCGATCTGGCGAGACGGGCGCCCCGAGAGGCCCGGGCTTGCTGATGCGACCAAAGGTGGCCAAGGGAGGCCAGAGCCCGCCCCGACTCTGGGAAGGCGGCCGTGGGCCACGGCAGGCCACCGAGCCAGAAGACACGCCTGCCCACGCCAGCCGCCCCTGGGCTCCGGCTCGGTCCTGAGTGCCACAGAGGCTGCGGAGCGCCCGGCTGTGGGGCGCAGAAGCCCAGAGCCCACCTCCCTCGCGCCTGCGGGCCCTCCGCGGGGCTCCGGGCGGCAGCCCCAAGACCCAGGGTGAGACTTCGGCCAGCTTTCCCAGACCCGCCGGTCCGGGCCCCACAGCAGGCCGGGCTGCAGGCGGTCTCCTGGGCCGCCGCTGTGAGGCGGGACTGAGCGCGCGGGGGCAGCCCGGCTGGTGGGAAAGCGCGGGCCGCGCCTCTCACAGGCGCCCGCGGGAGGGGCCGCCGGCCCACGTGGCCGCGCCCCGCCCGCCCGCCCCTCATGGCCGGGGGCAGGGCCGGGTCGCACTCCCAAGCTGGTTAAAAACCCCGCGGTGTCAGAGAGCAGCGCGTTCCCAACCCCTGAAAGGCAGACAAGCCCTTCATCGCTCTATTATAGCGCGGGCCAGATGGTCTTTTGGGAGTTGCCCCCCTCGCCCCCCGCGGCCGCCCCCATTCATTCAGACGCAGACCCCGGCACTAATGCCGCGGGGGGGCCCAGGCACGCTTCCACCGCCGGCGCCGCAGCGTGGGAACCGCCGGCCACCGCGGACCCACCGCGCGCGCCCCGCGCCCCGCGCCCCGCGCCCGGCGCCCCCGCGCGCCGGCTGGCGGGAAGGGCGGGCCCGGGCGGGGGAGCAGCGCCGCTCACCCTCGCGGGGGCGGGGGCTCGGCCCTGTCCGTGCCTCAGTTTCCTTATCTGGCGCTGAAGCGCCGAAGCCGAGCCTGACACCGGCTGTGCTCCTCAAGCAGCTTCCACGTCTCTGAGTCGCCGGGACAAAGTCCAAAGAAGGGGAATTCGGGTTTCACACCCGTGATGAGAAAAGAGGGGACGCAGCCTGCAGGCCCTTGTTGGGCGGTCCCCAGGCGGGCTGCAGGCGGGCAGAGCCTCGGCGCCCCGGCCGTGCCCGCTGCCCCGGCACTGGCCTCCTCTCAGCCGGCCCGCCTGCGCCCAGTCGAGGTGGCCTGGCCGCGCCTGTGCGGCTCCGGCTGCCCGCCACGGCCACTGCGCCCTGACCTCAGGCGCCCCCAGCCGCCTGCACGCCGCCTGCCCACTGATGGCCCGCGCTCGCTCTGGCGCCAAAGGGATCCCGCCCCAGCGGCCCCACTAAAGCTGGCTTGGAGCCAGGCGCGAGGCTCAGCGCGCCAGCCCCGGAGAGGCCGGCCTCGCCCCCAGGCCCAGGACGCGGCGCCCAGGCCCTTGCACCACTGCTGTGTGGCGCTGACGGACAGAGCGGGCCAAGCGGGCCGGGACCCCTCCCGCCCGTCGGCCCTGCAGTGGCCACCCTTGAGCTGGCCCCCAGAAACTGGTGGGGTGCCCGGAGCCTGGCTGCAGGGGAGAGGGCCCGGAGCGCCCCCTCCTGCTCAGGCCGAGCCCAAGGTCGGAGGATGACCTCCTCTCCAGCCCGAGGCTGCTCCGTTCAGTGCTGGCCGCAGCGGGGGTGGGTGCAGGGGCCGCAGTGGGGGGGGAGGAGGGGGGGAGGTAGGGAGCAGTGGGGGGAGGTGGGGGGACAGTGGGGGCCTCCCAGTGGGGGGGGCTGGTGGGGGGGTGCTGGGGACCTGGTGCCGGTGGGTGTGGGGGCAGGTGTCTTGCAGTTACCAGGGCTGAGTTCCAGAAACTTTACACACCCCCAAGCCACCTTCCACTGGCTATGGGCCTCAAGGGGCGCCCCGCCCCAAGCCGGCTGATGGGGGAGGACAGCCTTGCGCCTGCTGTGGGGGAGCTCCGGTGCTTGTGGGGACCCCGCGCCCCTGTGCCCGAGGCCCCGGCCCCCTGAGTCCTGACTGCGGGCTTGTTCCAGGCGTCCCCCCCTCCGGGATTGGGGTGGGACCTGGTGGGGTCCCCACACCCCTGGCAGCGCTCACCCTGCACAAAAAGTGCACCCCAGACAAGCCCCTCGCAGGGGACGGGGCCTCTGCGTGTGGAGCTGCAGCGCCCGGCCATCTGGGGGGGCAGGCGCCCCGCGGCGGGCGCCCGGAGCAGGCATGCCTGGCTGCACGCCCATCCCCTTCCACAGCCCCCAGGTGCCCTGCCCTGCCGGGGGGTGTCCCCCCTTGGCTGCGCTCTGGGTCCTGCCTCCCCGCTGTGGCTGCCCCCACCCCAAGGCTGCGCCCCTCCCGTGCCTGTCCAGGGCCTTGGGCCAGCGGGCGGTGTGCTGCGGGTCTGCAGAGGCGCTGTGTGGTGGTCGATGCGTCTGCAGGGCCTGGGGGCAGGACGGGCGGCTGGACAGCAGGGGCCGGGCACCCCCGGGCACAGCCAGGTGCCTCCCAGGCAGGGTCTCCGGGTGAGCCCAGGCTGACAGCTGGGCCCGGCTCCCGCCCTGGTCCTCCCTGCCTCTCAGGCCACGGTGGGGACAGGACGGGCTACGGCTGGCAGGCAGCAGGTGCTGACAGGAGCGCCCCAGCACCCGTCTGACCCAGCCCGGGCCTGCCCAGGGGCACCCCACGAGGGGCCGTGAGGGGTGTTGGCCTCCCAGAGGGTTCGGGGCCTGGGCCAGCTGGGGACATCAGGGCCCCGAAGGTGCTTCTTGGTGGGCGGCTGAATCCGGGCCGTGGGCCGCTGGGGGGAGCGGGGTGCCAGGGGGTCTCCACCAGGACCCTTCCTGGCCAGGGTTTCTGGGGCCAGCTTGGCGCCCCTGCCCCCACCCGCGGGGCCTTCGAGGTGTCCTGAGGCCTGAGCTAATCCGGCTTTGAGTGGCTGTGAGAGGCCGCCCGGGCTTTCCCACACCCACATAAAGCGGCCGCCAGCTGCTCACCCACAAAGGGCTGCGGCCATTCAGCCTGCAGCGGGGGGGCGGGGCCTACCTGGCCGCCCCAAGCGTCCGGTGCTCAGGGGCCGCTGCTGACCGCAGGCAGACCCAGGACGGGCTCGGGCGGCTCTGTGCAATCTCCCGGCCAGTGCCCCCCCACCCCCCACTGCCCCAGCTGGCAGGTCGCGGCTGTCACTCATCCTGGCTCCCTCCCCACTGGTTCCCCGAACAACGCCCACCCCCAACCCCCTGCAGCACCCCCTCCTGCTGTGACATGGCCCCCTTGCTCTCCCTCCTGCCACCCCTGCAGTGACAGAGACGGGGGAGAGCACACGGGCAGGGCTGGGAGGGCACCCCCCTGTGCGGCCGGCCTGTCCCCCAATGGTCAGGGTCCCGAGAAGCTGGGGTGGGGCTGCGGGGCCCTGCCTGGAACCCTGCCCAGGGCGCCTCCGTAGCCTCAGGGTCCAGCCCGGGATGCAGGGGTGCAGGCCCGGGCGGAGGGTGCTTCCAGGGCAGCGGTGGCGCCCAGTCAAGGGCGCTGACCCGCCGTGGGTCCCCTGTACCGCTGCCCTTCCCGACCTCGCATCTGCCTGGGCTGCCTGAGGCCGCACGGGTCCTCGGCTGCGTGGCACCAGCGGGTCCCTGGCCAGACAGCGTCCCCCAGGCAGAGGCCGCGGCCCAGGGACCTGGAGAGGTCAGAGGGAGACGGAGCCGGCTCTGGAGGGCAGGGGTGCCAGGGGCGGCTGGGGGAGCCTCTCCTGCCTCTTGAGAACAGTGGGGTGGGGCCAGGGAAGACCCCCTCTGGGTGCCGAGCTCTTGCCCCCCTTCCCTGTGCTTGGGCTCTGTGGGCCAGGCGAGGGCACAGGGTGCCCCCTGGCAAGAGAAGGGCTTCCCCAGCCAGCGCCCGGAGTCCCACGGCTGGCCCAGCCCTCACCCCCCACCGCGGTGACCAGCCCGCCGGTGATTGGCCGAGGAGTGTGGGAACACGCGCGGTGCCTCATAAAGGCCCGGCTGGCCTCAGACCGGCGGGCGCAGCTCTGCGGCCCCCAAGTGGTCCAGGGCGCGGAGGGCGCAGTGCGCGCCGCGGGGTCTGCTGCTCCTGCCCGGGCTCCTCTCGGGGGCGGGGGGCTCCGCTCCCTGGGAGGCAGCGGCCCTGCGCAGGGGCCAGGGTGGGGCGTGGGCGCCTCGTCCTTCTGGGCTCCAGCTCCGCGAGTCTCGGAAGGTCGTGCCCCAGGGCCCGTCCCACCCTCGCGGAGGGTAGCCGGGACTGAGCAGGGAGGGGGGGGGACTCGCCAGGGCCCCCCAGGATCTGTAGCCAGGCGGAGGCGCTGTGGTGGGGAGGCCTGGAGCCCCCGCAGAGGAGATGGCTGGGCGGTGGCCCCGCCCCGCGTGGGGTGTCTCCTACTTCCTGCGCCCACCCCGCCCCAGCCCCATCACCCCAGCCCCAGCAGGGGGGTGCTCCTGCTGGGAGCGGCCTCCCCTCCCCCAGGCAAAGGGGCGGAGTTTAACCTGAGGCCCGCAGGCGGCAGGGCACCCCAGGCACTGGGCTTCTCTCCCCGCCTCACCTCTGCGCCCCTGGGCAGCAAGGACGGGAGGTTTGACCGAGGCAGGTGCTGGGGGAGGCTGCGGCGGGCAGCGGGCAGCCCTGGCCTGGCTGTGTGCCTGTGGCCGGGCCTCTGCCGCCCGCAGAGTCCCCAGCCTGGCCCCCCTCGCCCAAGCCCGCCTGCACCCCTGATTCAGTGCTCAGGGGTCCCCGGGCCTCCTGGGGGGCCCACTGGACGGTGGCCCCCTGCCCCGCCGGCCTCCTCCCTGGAGTGGTCAGGCCCTGCCCGAGGCCCCGCCTCAAGGAGGGCCTCAGGGCGCGAGGGCGCCTCCCTCACTGGGGTCACCTACCCGCCTGGGCCGGGCCAGGCCAGGCTCCGAGCCCCGCCCACCGGGCGGCTGCGCAGGCGCCAGTGCTGGGCCGGGCGGGCGCCCGCGGGTTCCTGGGGGCCTAGCAGGAGCGACCCCAAGCCCGGTTCGGGGCCGTGGCGCCGGCGTGTGAGGCGCTGCTGCCCCCTGGCGTCTGCTGGCCCCGCCGGCGCCCGCCCCCGCTTCGCTGCCTGCCAGGCGGGAGGGTTCCAGGAAAGGGGAAGCACCCCGACTCCACAGCGGTGGGGGCACCTGAGCGGCTGGGCCTCGCGGACCCGACACCTGGGCCCTGGTGCTGCCCGTGCAGCTCGGCTGTCCTGGGGGCGGTGTTGGCCACCCCAGGAGGGCGTGAGGAGGGGCAGCCGAGGGGCCTGGACTTGGGGCTTCCGTCCAGCTCCCCATTGGGTGCCCACAGCCTTGGCCGGATGGTGTCTGAAAGACCTGCCCACGGGGGCCTTGCTGCAGCGGCCAGGGCAGGAGGGCTGGCTTGGACTGCCCTCACCCGCCGGCCCCCGCCCTGCCTTCGGGCCCCAAGTGTCTTATTTGGGTGGACTGCACGCTTGTCCCGCCGGCCTCCCCCTGCAGTGGGCAGGCCTGCCCAGCTCCGGCCCCTGGCCAGGGAGGGCCCTGGTCCCTCATGCCACGGAGCACCCGCTGTGAGGTGCTGCTGTGGCCATGGGGGTCTGCGGGGGCCCAGGCAGGTGTGCAGCAGGCACAGCTTCTCTGGGGATGCCCTGTAGCCCCCCAGGTGCAGTCACAGGACAGTGGACACCTCGAGCCGCCTCTCCTTGCAGAGCAGACTCTTGGGGACACTGAGGACGCAGAGGGGGGCAGAGAGCATGGTGGGGTCCGGGTGACCTTGACCTGAGCAGGCAGCCTGGCCTTGCAGCGCTGGACGCTGAGTGGGCGTCCTGCTGGCTGTGGTTGTGGGCTGGCCCTGCCCTCGGCCCTGGCGCTGGGGCATGTGTGCGGCACGGGGTGCCTGTGCCGTGGGCCAGGCCTGCGACGTGCCTCAGCGGCCAGTGGGGTTGGCGCCCAGAGCCCGCCGGGGCAGAGACCAGCGCAGGCCGCCAGGGCTGCCCGGCCACGCCGCCTGGGGACTGGGGTCTGCAGCAGCCTGCCCAGGGTCGGGGGGGGGGGGAGTGGGGCCTGCGGTCTCGGTTTTGGGGTGGCTGAGGGTGGGCGCAGGGCCTCGCCATCTGCAACAGGCCAAAGTCCACCGGCCTGTGTGGGCAGCCCTGCTGGCAGCAGCGGGAGGCTTCTCCAGACCGCGGGGTTCACAGTCCCGACCCCGAGTCGCAGGCGGTGACAGCCGCTTTGGGGCGCGGCCCCGGCCCCGCCTCTGCCCCGCCTCTGCCCCTGTTGCTGGGAGGCCAGGCGGGGGCAAAGGGGAACCCTGGAGCGGTTTTGGTGCCCGCTCACGGGCTCCCCTCAGAGGGCGTGGGGCCAGGATCACGTCCCCCAAGTCCCGGGGGGGCCCTGTCCCGGGGCTGCGTGGGAGACCGGCCTGTAGGGGCGGCTGGGGAGGCCGTGAGGGGCCGGACCCAACGGGTGGGGACGCGTGCATGGGCCAGGGTGTGCCTGCAGAGGGAAGGCCGGTCGGGGTGGGGAGGGGGGGGCGCGGGCTGGCCGGAGCAGGGGCCTCAGGAGGCCGGCTGGGCACCCCCCCCGCCCGCAGCCGCACCCCACTCGGCCGGCAGCCCTGCTCTGCTCTCCGCCTTGGGTCAGCTGGGGTGTCCGTGAGTGCAGCCACAGCCCCTCTACGCTGGGCTGGGCCTCCCGGCAGGCCCGAGATGACCACCTCGGGCTCCTTGTCTCTCCCAGCTCCGGTCCTGGTTGTCTCCCTCACGCTGCTGGAAACAAGCTCTGGACACAGGTCCCGTGCCCGAGACCCTGTGGGCGGGTCTGCGGCCTGCTGTCCAGGCCCTCGATGTTTCGTCCAGAGCGCTGGCGCTCCCCGGGGTGCACAGTGGCTCCCCCTCTGAAGCTGCGAGGAGGGTCCCCCGGGGGGCCTGGCTGCAGCTCTTTGGGCACCGAGGCCTGGTGGAGGGTCGGCCCGGGGGCCCAGGCGCCTGCCCTCGGGGGTCCTGTAGGTGTCTCACTCCCCTGAGGCCCGTCCTCACCTCCCGCACCTCCACTTCCGCCCGGTGCTGTCACCCCCACGTGCCTCCTCCTGCCGCCACCCCGGGCTCTGGCCCCGCTCCACGCGGCTCTGTCCTGCGGGTCGTCCGCCAGGGGCTGAAGGCCAGAGGGTCCCTGCTGACGCGCAGGCTTGGCCGGCCGGCTGTGCACATCCATCCTCAGGCCTGCGGCCGGCCCAGGCGCCCAACCCTTCCTGCCCAGTTGCCCCGGTCCCTCCCTGCCCCGGGCGCCTCGCGGCCACCTCTGCCTGCCATCTGTGCAACGCTGGCCGTGTGCTCCGCCTGCTCTTTCTGCTCCTCACGGGGCCACGGCCCTGTGGGCGTGTGGGCGGGCACCACGTTCAGAGACCCTGGCCGTTGCCCTGGCCCCGAGCTGGCCTCCGTGCCCCCGTGGGCTCCGGCTGGGCCTGGGCCTGGCTCTCGGGTGGGGTGCGATCCGTGGCTGTGGCGCAGGCGCTGGGCGGCGTTTCCCCTGTGGTTTCCTGCTGCCGCTGCGGCTTCCTCTTCCCAGCACCTGCTCGGCTGTCTGCAGCGCCCGAGTCGGGGTTGAGGGTGCCCATTTCCCCTAGATCACGGTGCCTGGCGTCCCGGCTGTGCCCTGCTCCTGGAGACGGCCACAGGCTGGCCTCCCTGCCCCGGGCATGCGCCGCCCACACGTCCCCCCGTGGCCAGCGTCCTCAGTGCCGCCTTCATGTCCAGGAGCTTGGCCGGTGCGCAGTGGCCGCTCCCTTGGACAGAGGGGTCTCTCGGGGGCCGGTTCTCCAGGCCTGAGGACGCCCTGCCCCCCACGGTCAGCAGCGATGAGCCAGCGTTTCTGCTCAGCGAGTCCTTGGTTCCTTGGGCTTCTGTTTTGGACCCGAGGCCTCGGCTGACTCTGCAGCGCCTTGTGGGCTTCCCGCTGCCTTCGGCCTCTGCCGTTGCTGGGACCCGGCTGGAACCTTGTTTGCAAGTGAAGTTAAAGTCACACTGAGGAGGCCGCCCTGGGGCGCAGGGGCTGAGGCTCAGCACCATGAAGCATCCACGGCCACTGCAGGAGAGCATGAGAGCTCCATCCCCGGCCAGGGAGAGGCCCCCAGGGCGCAGCAGACCTCCTGCCTCCGAGGCCCCCTCAGCAGTGGGTTTTAGTCCCTCTGCCTGTGCTGCTCCCCACTGTCTCTGGGGAGCCCGCTCACTGCAACACCTCTGGCCGCGCCCAGCTCTGTGCACGTAAACAAATAAGTCTTCAAAAAACAAACAAACTGCACTAAAACCCCCATCCGCCTGCAGCCAGGGCAGCTGGGCCTCCCAGAGGCCCCTCCCCCTCCTCGCTTCCCGGCCATCTGGGGCCACCAGAGGGGCTCCCTTGGAGGGAGGGACCCCAGTCCACAGACCCCAGATCAGGACAGAGAAGACCAGGGCAAGCGGAGGCTGCCAGGGGACCGGGATCCGGAGGGACGCCCCTCGGCTCAGGGCTGGGACTGGGGAGGAGCCGGCGCCTGCCGAGGACCTGGCTGTGGGCCCGCCCCTTCCTGCCTTCCACCGCCGCCGGCGGCTGCGCTGACCAGCTTGGCACCGCTGCGCGGCTGACCCCCTGACCTGCCCTGCCCTCCCTGCCCCCACCTGGACGCCCCCTCCGGGACGCCCCGGGGCCTGGACGCCCCGGACCTGGACGTCCCGGGCTGGGGATCTCTGAGCTTCCTGGACGCCGGACTCCGGGTTTCCCTTTTGCTTTCGCTTCTTCCGAGATGTCGGTTGGCAGACGCGGCTGAAGCAGCTCCCGGCGGCGAAATCCTGGGCTTGGCCATGGCATGAGGGACCCCTGGGGGCCACCCGGGGCGCCTCCGAGGCCGAGGGTCCTCCCCTGGAGACGGCGACGGGTGTGCGGGGCGGTCACGGAGACCCTGGTGAGTGCTGGCCCCGCTGCCCTGCGCCCATGGCCGCCTGATGGGGGCAGGGCTGGAGCGCCCCGCCCGGCCTGTGTGTGGCCCCCGCCTGGGTGAAGGTGGGTGCTCTGCTCGAGGGCCCAGGCCGCGTGTGCGGCCCCGCCCAGGCAGCCGGTGGGGAGATAAGGCGGGTGCAGGGGTGAGGGCCGGGAGGGAGGGTGGGGAGGGAGGGCGTGGGAGGGAGGCCCTGCCCTGCTGCCCAAAGGCTCCCGAAGTGCCCCTCGAGTGGCCCCTGTCCACCAGGCCCTGCCCACGGCCTCAGCAGCGCCCCCTGAGGCCTGGGTGTCTTCTGGCCCGGCACCAGGGCCCGGGCTCTCCCACCCGTTGGGTCCTCTGGCCACGCCGGCCGGCCTTGTCCAGGGGGCCCTGGCAGGACGCGGCTCAGGCGCTGCTGCCCACTCCCGGAGGAGACTGAGAGGCCCCCCTGCACTCCCCCTCGCGCCCTCAGACGCTGCTGCTCGTCCTCCTGGGGTCCCTGCCCTGCGCGCTGTCCGAGGCCCGGTGCAAGGAGGAGGAGTACCAGGTGGGGGCCGAGTGCTGCCCCAAGTGCAACCCAGGTGGGCGCGGCGGCCGGCTGTGCTGGCGGGGGCAGGGCTGGGCGAGGGCAGACGCCGATGTCCAGGAGCCCCCAGGCCACCCCATGGCTGTCCTCCCCCAGACCCTCAGCGCCTGCAGGGGACGCCCCGGGGCAGGTCTCTGCTGGCCACGCCCCTGCCCCGCCTACCCCACCCCAGACCATCTGACGGCCCCGCACTCCCCCTGCCAGGCCCGGGAGGGAGCAGGTTGGTGCCCTCCGTGGGGGGGGCCTGCGGCGCTCCAGACCCTTGGGGCTCCCTGACCCGGGCCCTCTGGCCGCAGGCTACCGGGTGCAGCAGGCCTGCGGGGAGTACATGGGCACAATATGTGTGCCCTGCACCCCGGGGACCTTCACCGCCCACCTGAACGGCCTGACCCAGTGTCTGCCCTGCCGGGGCTGCGACCCAGGTGAGACCTGACCCGCTCGGGCCCCTCTGCACCCCTCTCCTGGCGCCCGCTCCCCGCTCCTGCTCAGTGCCCAGTGGGGTCCCGGGCTGAGGCTCTGTCCACCCGCTCCAGCCGCTGGGCTTCCTGCTCGGTGGCGCCAGCCGGACCCCGAGGCAGCAGAGGGGCCCACTGCCCCCCAGGAGCCCGGGAGACAGGACACCCACAGGGGAGGCTCCGGGACCCGCCCCCGGGCCTCAGCCCAGCCTGGAGCCTCCCTTGCTCATGTCCTCCCTGGACGTGGTGTGGGAGGGGCACGGGGAGCCGGAAGAGACTGCTCTGGGGTCCGGTAAGGCCCAGGGGGGACGCTTTGGGGCCCCTGGCGGGCCTACCTGCCACCCCAGGCCGACGGGAGCTCCTTCCTCTCCGGGCCACGGGGAGCGGGTCCCACCCCCGCCCCACCACCTCCCCTTGGGGGAGACCCACCTGTCCCCCGACAGCCCCCTTCACACCCTGCGGCTGCTGTCCTCCCGACCAGGGCACCCCAGCCCGCTGTGGGTCCCCGGGCCTGGCTGCTGCTCTGCACAGGGACGGGCAGGTCCGGGCAGAGCGGGTGCAGACTCGGGGGGCTGCACGCGGGGGGTCCCCATCAGCGGTCCCAGGCCCAGGCTGGGACCGGGACCGTCACCCCGGCGCCCGGCTCAGCCTTCTCCCCGCGCAGCCCTGGGCCTGGAGACCCGGCGCGGGTGCCAGACCACGGGGGACACCCAGTGCGGCTGCGCCCCCGGCCACGTCTGCGTGGAGGCGGCCGGGGACAGCTGCATGCAGTGCCGGCCCCACGCGACCTGCAGCCCCGGCCAGCGGGTCAGGCAGAGAGGTGAGCGGGGCGCCCGCGCCCGCCCTGACGGCCCGTCCCAGGGGGGACACCCCGGCCCCGAGGCCAGGCCCGCTGCCCCGCCAGCTGTCCCGTCTTGCAGGCTCCGAGAGGCAGGACACCCTGTGTGAGGACTGTCCCCCCGGAACCTTCTCTCCCGACGGGACCCTGGAGCAGTGCCAGCCCCATGTGGCCTGCAGCCCCGGCCAGCGGGTCAGGCAGAGAGGTGAGCGGGGCGCCCGCGCCCGCCCTGACGGCCCGTCCCAGGGGGTCACCCCGGCCCCGAGGCCAGGCCCGCTGCCCCGCTAGCCGCTCCC